>SNQJ01S0045471.1:4113-21350 GCA_010110895.2 Picea sitchensis
GGATGCTGTATGATAATCGACAATGTTGGTTGACACGAAGATATCATCCTTGGCAAAGCCACTCGATGTTGTATGGTTGCGGGTGTGGTGTTGTCGATAATCCCAACTGTTTGATGACCGCTGCTGAGATGAGGTTCTTCTGGCTTCCGCTATCAACAATAAAATGTAGTGGGGTCCCCTTCACCCACATCTATGAATGAAAAAGGTGCTCCCCCTCTTCCGGATCTGTTGGTTCTTCTAGTTGAATTGTTGTGATTGCGGTAATAACAGTGGGGTTTGCGTCAATGATCTGTGCTTTACCAGTATTTTCAGAATCAGATTTTGAATCAAGTTTCAGCTCCTTGTCTTTGATCTCGGCCACCAATGACTGTTTTGAGTGACATTAATCGGTGTTGTGGTAGGGGCTTTTGTGGAAATCACACCATTTTACGGTGTCCTTCTTTGTCTTCCCGTGACCCTTCTTTTCTTGTGTCTTGGACTGGTTTTTGGGAGACTATTTGTTAGGGCCGTCTTTGTCATACGTTGCTTATTGCGGATTTGCAGACCTGAATTCCTGTTTGTTCTGGTGCTTAAATTTCTGCTCAATTTTAATAGCATATCGATAAGAAACACCGAGTGATGAGATGTCCAGAAAATCCATTTCAGTCTAGATGTATTTGTGTAGAGCCCCACGGTATTTCAAAACCAAATGTCGCTCAGAGTCTTTGATACCCAGCTTAGTGTGCAAGGTATGGAATGTATTGGTGAAATATGGAACTACTTGGCCCCTCTCTTGCCGCAGTGTGGTCCATCTCATGTACTAGTCCTCATAGTTGCCAACAGGGTAATATTGTTCTTTTACCGCATCCACAAAAAAATCCCAAGTGGGATCGGCCCCATATATTCCAGAATCCTCTGTGGAACTTTGTTCCCAGTAAGTTTCCCACCAATGTTTGACATGAGGGAGAGATTTAAGGAGTGCAAAGGTGATCTTTTCTTTGTCGGAAAAATTGTGGACAGAGAAATAACCTTCTAGCAAAGTTAACCATTTTTCTAGGGCTTCTACATCTATCTGTCCTTCAAATACAGGAATATCAAAATTAACTTGTACCTTGAAAGGCGAGGTGCCTCCAAAGTGGCTGCTTGATGAGGATGCACCTGTTGCGATCGCGTGAGAGCTTTCTCAAGCAACAGACTGATAGGATCGTCTGCTCCGTCGTTTTTCTTTTCTTCCACCATTGAGGGTTTCTTGGGTGTGTGAGAGCGATTGTCTCAAGAGAGACAAGCTCGAGACCCAACTTGCTATACTTAGACCTCGTCGGGGACATGCATTGAAAAAAATGACCAAGAACAACCTGCTCTGATACCACTCATCCAGATTATTTTCAGCACGAAATGAGAGCGGAGGTGTAATAAAGAAATGCAGAGAGATATCGCGTATATTCAATAATATAACATAAATGTATCAGAGATGCAACATAAACATAGATATACAGTAATACACGATTTCTATTAATGAAAGAAATGTACAGAGATTGTAAAAATACAGAGTGAAAGACTCGCTAGAATGGTGGCAGCTTATCTCTGAGAAGAGATGTGACGGCTACACGCATTCGCAAGAAGATGATTACAATGAGGCTCTGAAGGCATTTTTACAATAAACGAGAATGCCAAAAGTCATCGACATCCAAAAACCTAACCCTAGGAGATGAAGCGCCAAAAGTCACGTGGGCCCCGTTTGGGTAAGTTAGTACATCAACTTCCTGGGGTCGTAACTTTTGCATACGATCTCCGTTTTAGGCGTATGATAGCTTGTTATAAATTTATCGTCGAGGGGGGGGCTCAATGATGCCTTTGGCTATCATTGAGAACCTCGATCGCGAAAAACCTTCATTTAGGCCCTCAAAATGGCCCCAGAAGTTAAAACCTGCTAAAAATAGTAAATTGCTAAAATTGCCAGAAAGTTGTTTTGAGCCAATTGGAAAAGGTGGGTGGCCACCGATATCCACCTGGATCACCAGATCTAATATCCATTCACATTATTAAGCACTAAGAATCAACAAATCATTCATCTATATTAAAGTACTAAGCAAATAAACACATAAACACATCAATACATCGCACAAAGCATAGCAACACATAATGTACGTGGTTCACCCCCACCCCGGGGCTACATCCACCAACTCTTCTCTTCTTTATTATCTTCTTGAATTAGTTACATGCACAGAGCCACAAAAACCCTACTCCGCAGAGGAAAAGAGATCTGCACACCTCGCTAGAGCCTCCTTCCCCGGGCTAGGCTATAACACTAAGCCTCTTTTCAATCTCTTGCACTTCTTTGCAATGACCTTTGCAAGCCTCATATAGTATGCACAAAAGAAATCTCTACTCAGCACTTATCACTTTCGATCACATAGATCGAACTCTAGCACTTACCATCTTCACATCTGGATCACCACTACTTACATTGCTTAGCTTCTATTTATACTTTACAAAATAGGCCTAAACATGGCTAAAACCCATGGGCCGACATCCTCATACCCATTACATAATCCCAAATCCCAAAAAGGGGCCGAGATCCTGTGATCTATGCTTCATCTTGTGCTCTGCCTTCGACAGCCTGTCGAAGTCCCAAAATTAGGTCAAACATGACCAAGAATCCTCAAAACTTGGTCAAGTGTCAACAGGCCCCCAACACTCACCTGTGACTTGTCCCGAGTCACTCTGATATGACTAATTTTGATTCAAAAGCCTCCATCTTGGCTCGATCTGCTTCAACTTGGTTCTGTGCCACGACCTCTTATTCAACAAACTCTTGTATGACTGCTTCGTTGATAGGTCCCTCTAGGCGTTGATCAGTTGTAGTGACGACTTGTTCCAGTTCCGCTCCTCGACCTTCGATCTCTGTGAATAGTTGGTAAGCATCATCCTGTATAGGTTGGAGCCTCTGAGTTACTTCCGTAACTCTGCTCTGAATGGTGTGGACCTGATGTTGGTCAGTGCGCTGCTCTTGGGTTCGCTTCATTCTTTCCACAGCTAACAAGGGATTCAACTGCGCCTATATTGTCTCTGCTTGCTGCTTCGCTTCCTGTAGTTGTGAGTCTAGTACCTTCAATTCTGGATTCTCAGTGAGTCGCTCATATGTTTGGGCATTGCGATCACTCAGTTTCTTGCATTCCATGGCAAGGACTTTTATTATTTCAACTGTGCTTCGAGCAGTTGCTTCTCTTTGATCGATTACTTTCTGTGGGGTGTCGAGTACGGTGAAGAGCTCTAAGTCTGCTATTCATTGCTATAGTTGTTGGATAGCTTCTGTGATCTACTCTACTCGATGCGTGACTCGGTCTTCTGCATGTGGTTATAATCCTGTCACAGAGTGGAGGGCTCTGTTGACCGCTTCTTTCACTTTGAGTTACTCTGCGAGCAACTGTTCTTTTTCTTGTTGCATATGTGCCTTCTCTTCTTCAAACTTTGCTTGGAGAGAAACCTTCTCATGTTCTGCAATTCGACGTTGTTCTACGAGTACTCCTTGCACTTTCTCCAAGGCCTGGGTGTCTTGTTCTGTTTCTTCTTGTGTGCGATGAAGGCGAGCTTCGACCGCATCAGCTAGTTGACACAGTTGGGCTGGCTCCTCTCCCAACTCTGGTTCTCCTGATGGCAAGGGCGCAGTGGACACTGCGCGGCTAGAATGAAGGGCCTGTTGTACACCTCGAGGGTCGACCTTAATTTTGTTGTACATTTCCTCTTGCTTAGCTTCTTGTTTCTCCACGATTTCTAGCGAAGTGTCTTTAGGGCTGCTATGATGAAGTCAAAATCATCAGTAGTGAGCACAATCTTCATTTTGGTCACGGTGGCTCTAGATTTCTTTCAGGAAGGAGGCTTCAGGGGAGAAACCTTCCTCTTCTTCATGGGATCAACCTCGTCTCTGGGCGGTGTTACTTCACCTTGCTTCTGTTCATCTCACTTACCATTTATCTCTTCTACTTCGTCATCACCTCCTCGTTCCGGCGATACTGAAGCAGTCTTTCCTGAGGCGTTACTTAAGTCTTGGAATTCTTCAATCTTCTTCCTTTTGCTAGTGTCAGCTGTGTTATGTTCTACCCGTTCGGGTTGTCGGTTGAACGATTATACTGTTCCCAAGGGCTATATTTCTTCTCCATGGCGAAGTGCCATGTGACGCAATTCTGATATCCCGACGAAGTTCCAATTTTGTAAATTTTCCTTCTGCGACATTCCCTCTGGAACCTTCTGTAACTTTTCGATCTTAGCTCTCTTCTTACCTAGTTTTCTAGCCTTCTTTCTAGTGAGCTTCATTTCATAATTCCCTTTTCCATTCTAATTATTATCTTCTTTTGGCAGAGTAACTTCACACTGTTGAGATTCTTTCATAGAAATCAAGGGTAATACTTCATCTATATCTGGGGTAGGTACTTCAGTCTTCTATAGGTCTTCTAGTGTTCTTCCCACTTCGACGTCCAAGTCTCTAGTTTTAAATAGCTTAGCTCGGTTCTTCTGTTCTTTAATCAAGTGTGCGATCCTCCTAGTCATGAAATCTTTTAACTCTTTCTTCTTTTGTTCTAAGACTTTTTCTTCTTTCCTTCTGGTCTCATCTCCTTCAATCCAAGGTTTTCCTAGTAACATAGCAAATGGAGCGTTGTTCTCAATAAATTTAACAACTTCAAATTATTCCTCTGTCGAAGTTCCATGAGCAGTCATAGATATCTGGGTAAGTCTTCCACATAGGTTTATTAGCTTTTCTCTGAATAATCCTATTCCCCCCAATGAAGGAATCATAACAGGCTCCCCTAAAAGTTCCCAAGTTCTTTCTGTCATGATATTCACCTATGTTTCCTCATCCAGAACACAGTCAATGTCGAAGTCTCCTATTCTAGTTCCAATGCACTCTTTTTCTTTGAACATCTCTGATAAACTGATATGTCGGTGGCCATTCAGGGCTTCTTTCATCTGTAGCAATACTTTTTCTGATTCTTTCTGGGGTGCTGCCATAATCTCAGTTGCTTGACCTTTCTCGTGGTCTTCTTGTCCCATATTCATCCTTTCAACCTTGGCAGTCATTCTAGGGCAATCCAAAACTTAATGGTCCATAGCTTTGCAACAGAGGCAACTAGGTCTTCTTCAAGGTTGTTGTGTTTATTTTGTCACCTAAATGAGCAAAATAGAGATGCTTACAAGCCCAGTTGGGTTAGCTAGGCAAGCCCAGTCGGATTCAGCCGAGATTTGGGTGTCAAATCGACTTGGAAGCTGAACCAGAAGTGGGTGGAAGGCCGACCAATATCATAAATGTGTCGTTTTGAGGTGTGCGTAGCTTTTTGCATCCACAGTCGCTCATGTGCGCTTTTCGGACGTTATCTGACTGTCGCACGTGCGTGCTCGCCTTGTGTAGTTTTAGTGCATACTAATTTTATTGCTAGTTGTATAGTTTTGGACCTTTTCGAAATGCATTTTTGGTCCATGAGTGAACTAATGAGTGTTTTGAAGATGTTGGATTCCTGTAACCATTTGCAGACGAAATTCCGGTGATAACAGATGCCCCTTGACGTGTGAGGTTAGGAGCATACATATAGCTGAAATACATCAATGTTTCTTCTACTGAGAGTATCATTGTAAGAAAGAGCGATAATGAGAGTATCAAGAATGACCCGTTGGAGGGAGAGGGGAACCTGTAGGACCCAAACCTTTCGCAAGGTGTAAAAAATAAAATTGTGTACAAACGAGGTGGGCATGTCCCATGCTCGTCTCATGTAACTCAAAAAATGTGTAAGACAGTAACTGAAGTTGTATGTTGATGTGGATAATTGCAGTTCCCTCCAGGGTGGTTTGATAATGGCAGAGGACAATTCTGATGGTGAACAAACTCTGAAAAGAGGCAATGACACCTGTAAGAGGTGTCGATAATTCGCAGGCATTGATAGCCTATCAAATTTCTGAGGTCTTCGGCTAAGATAAAACAACTGTAATAGTCACAAAGTAAGACCCACCGTAACATGAGATAGTGTTTAATTCTAATGTTATGGGGGTCAATGTCAACATAGAACAATGATGGTTTTCCCTGTGTCGTCCGAGACTCCTCATTGTAAAGGTAATGAGAGTCAAGATACTGTCACCCTTCTGGAAATTGTGTTGATGTCGACAGAAAGGGAGACATGATTCCAAGAAGCAAAGGGCTTCCTGAAATCCACTAGATGAGATAAGGAACTGATGAGGTACATGGACGAAGTCAAGATATGGTGAAACTCAAGGCTGCCCTTGATTGGGGAGATATGCAAAGTGGCAAGAACCGTAAAATTGAATCTAGTGTCAGGGGGACGACTAGACGAGGGTGAGTTGTGCCAGAGGCACGACAAAATGGACAAACACATAGATCAAAAACGTGTATGGACTATAAGATACTCGGGGTTTATCGATAATTTCATTGATGAGAGGAAGTGAAAAATGCCCCAAACAAGGGTGACAAGGGTTTCTTTGCTGAAAAAGGAAGGTCGCTAAAGGCGACAACAGAAAGCTATGTAAATGCGGGGAAAAGGTTTTGTACAATTACTAAAAGAATAAAGAATAAGTTGGGATGAATCTGCAGATACAAAAATGGGTGCCCCAATGTAATATGGCTTGGTCGATGATGGTGCAAGTTGTTTGGGAAACAAATGGAGGGTGAGGGCCCCATAGGTGGGTTTTTGTATTTAGGGAAATGGATGGAGGATAATCTGCAGATGGGCAAACTAACGGTGGATGAAAATGGATGATACTGCGGGGGTGTAGTCAAAATAGAACCATGATGAAGTAACCTGGGAGTTCATTGGGTAGGCTAGCATAATGAGGAGAAGGAGTATGTGGCTAGTTTTCGACGATGCGTAAAAATATCAGGACTCCCATCCCTGAAGGGTGAAAACAACATGAGTGTCAAAGTGCCAAGGGGGACCATGAATGGGACAACTCATGTGGGGGAGAGTGCTACCGGGTGAGGGTACCAAAATGCAGTGGAGGTGACATTACTACAGAGCCGGATATAGGGATCCTAGAGGCAAAGATCGGAGGGTGTGACTGGGAGATGTAATTTGATATTCAGAGGGAATGACTACATGCCAGTTTCGATGATATACCTGAAGGGATACTGCCGACGTATGATGATCAAGTACCTGCACACATGAAAACCTAGTACCCGACGTGAACAATATCTGAAGAGAAAGATCATATAACAGTTATTCAATAATATGTGAATGTAAGCATGTGTACCTGAGCGTCAGATGAGAAAAATTACCCTTGAGGGATGAGGATGTAAAATGGCATAGGGAATGGAATTAGGTAGGTGACGGGGTCTTGATCCCGTGGTTGAAGACGGATCGAAAAACGGATGCCCAGAGCTCCCAGGATTGAGTCTAGAAGTTTGACAAAATGGACTATATACAGTTTTAGGGCCCACAATGCCACCTCATTTGTACCTACTATCTTATTGAGTGGATGAGCGATTTCAGAGGAGATTTGGAGATTCCAGGAAATTGAGGCAGCCAATTCAGGATCAATGAGCTACAAGTTAGTTGTCGTATCCTCCTGCATAGAATTAGGGTTTATGTTTTTGGGCAGGGCCTTAGGTTCGAGCGAGAATATATGAACCACATCAAGTGATGGGGTAGGGGTACTCACTGGTTCTACTGGAGGGGGGGGGTGTAGGGTTTTAAATAAGGGCCATTTAGAAATTCCTATATTCAATGATCATAGGACATTGATATGTGAAATGATCTAACGATTCGCAGAGAGAGCAAGGGCACCTCATACGTTCATTGACTGAGGTCGTGACATAATGGATGTCAGTGATGTGTGTTGTGGATAATGTAGATGGGGTGGGTTCTTGCTGAAATATCTAGAATATTGTTGTTAGCGTCTGTCGGAATTGAGGTAACACTGGATAATGGTGTGTATAATGGCCATATTTTGAACAGATGGCGCATGCGAATTTGGTTCACAGTCCTTTGCTACTTGTGTTAGGGGAGATAGCGACAATATTGGAGGGCATGACGAGTGGTGTCGATGCTCGTGGGAGTTGAATTAAATTCTGTAGCTTGGGGAGAGATGGGCACTTATTAGTGGGGTGTCCATCTTTCTCGCATAGTGCACAAGGAGGCTGAACTCGTGGTGGAAGCGAAGCAGCGGGCTCTTTATTCTTCTGTCTTCCCCCAGCTATAGCAGGGGTGCTGGTGAGTGGGGGTATGGGTGGGATGGTGGCGGTAAGTATTGGAATCTGCATCGGGATTCCTTCTGTTTGTAGAGGGAGGGATGGATGAGGGATGATCTTAGGTGGATGTAGATACCAGACTAGGATTGCTAGCACCATATTAGGAAGGGTGAGATTTGTGGCTACCTTGAAAGCTTGTACACCCGATGGGGGGTAAAAGAAAGGGATTTGGGTAATGGCTTGGGGGACTGTTTCCCAAACCGGGATATGGCCCTGGGGGAGGGGAGGATCATGAACAGGTAGAGCTTAAAAAGTTCCAAGGGATTTCTGAGGGAGAAGTTTTGTGACTAGTGGGACGTCAGGGATGAAAGAGGCCTCAATGGGAGGGATAGTATCTTCAGTTGTCGTTCCGTTGGTGGAGACGACACATACTTGTGATGAGGGATGGATGAGTGGTGGTGCTCCATGGTATGCCCTAGCAAGGATGGGTCCTTAAAAATTATGGGGCCCATCTTGATGAGTGGATAGGCATCCAGATTAGTGTGGACAAAAGGGAGGATGTTGTCGATGTTGGATGAAGGGTTAGGCTCATAATGTGATACTTGATAGATGGTAATGATCTTTCCGTTATGGGGAAACATCATGGTTCAGAACACAGAAGAGGTGACTGCCTTCATAGCATACATGTAGCTACGACCAAACAAAATATTGTAATTGAGTAGGGCATCGATAACCTCAATGTAAATAAGGATGGTTTTTCCCCCGAGTTTGATGGGGACATTTTGGAAGAGCCCCTCAGGAGAAGAGGGTCGTCCGTCGTAAGCCCTGAGAGTAATGGTTGATGGTATGAGCTCTGGAGAGCCAAGTTTCTGCCAGACGGTTTTGGACATGATGCATGTGGATGCACCTTCATCAATAATGCAACAATGGACTGTAATGTTTCGGATTTTAACCGGTATTTGGAAAGCGACCAAAGCAGGGAGACGAGGTTCCCCACTATCGAGATTGAAGGTGATGAGGCGAGTATTAGTAGGGTCGACTGCCCCCAGAGCAGAAAGGAATGAATTACGTTGTGTAGGACAGGTTTGAAAAACTTCTAAGACTGACGTGGCAGCGGGGAATTGTGCCAAGTCATTGACCAAACTATAATTGTGGGTCGTCCTAGCCTGAGGGTTGTTGGCATTCCTTCATAATGGGATGTGAGGGATGCGAAGAGGTGTTTCAGTATTAGGGCATGGAATCGTCAAAGGTGGGCTAGTTGTGACCGGGGTGGCCTCCGAGGTAGTGGGAGTAGGGTCAGAGGGTGCACTGTATTGACGACTGTGCGTTTGTAGAAGGACTTCTTCCTCACTAGTGAGGAGGATAGTGCGATTTGTAAGAGGGCATGGGTTGGCGTACTGTCCTATCTGTGGAGGGGCTGAATGCACCTCTTGTTGGGTGTTCATTACCCCTTGGTGTGGTATGGGGTTTTGTAACACAGCTTGGGGGGGGGGGGGGTTGTTGCACATATTGTTGTGGGGCCTACTGGGGAGCAGGCGGTACTGGGGGACGTGGTCCATTTCCGAATTGTTTCATCCGTTTGAAGTCCACAATTAGGGGGAAATGGTGAGTATAATGGCCATACTCACCACAAAGGGCACAAGGGAAGTTTGTCTGAATGTTGTTGTTGTTCTTCCCTTGGCATTTGTTTTTATTGCCCCCTTTGGGGGTTCTGGTTCCCCTGGTTCTGGTTGCCCCCGGCAGGTTGGTTCTGGTTTCCTCCTGGTCCGAGATTATTATTGTTTTGGTTTTTTCCTTTATTTTTTTCATTGTTTGACTGATGGGCCAGATTAACCATATTTAGTTGTTCAAAATTTTGATACTGCTGAATGGGAGAGGGTTGAACAAAATTAACCCCATCATGGGGTTTCCCTTGTGGAGAAATAATGGGTTGGGGAGGACCTGGAAATGGAAAGTATGGATTATTATATGGTAATTATTCGTAGGGTGTATAGGAAGGTGTGGTGCTTTCACTGGTGCTTAGGGTGTAAGCAGAGGTAGAGGGGGTACTAGAACTAGGTTGGGTTGTGGGGCATATTATGGGTGTTGGCGGCGGTCCGCTGATGGGTGGAGGAAAGGTCAAGGGGTATGGTTGTTGATAAGGGGGAGGAGGATAATAAGGGGGTCCTCCATATGCTGGTGGATATTGAGGTGTTCCATACATAGGTGGTTGTTGGGGGTGTGAATTGTGGTGTGTAGTGGTACCAGTTAATCCATCTGCTGAGTGAGACATCCCAAGTTTGTCTTGGCCAAATGGCATGGGTCTTGAGGCGTCAGGTAGTACTGTATATAAATACCCTGACTGTGAAGAAATGAGTTCGAACTGCTGGGCCTTGCTGATGGCTTCTTCTTCCGATTGGGGGAAGGTGGTGGCCACATCTTTGGTAAGGAGGGAAACAAGTGATTTGAGAAACCAGTTAAGGCATTATTGCGGGGTGGCTTCAACTTTGCAGAGACTACGTCGCTGACGCCATTCGTGAATGTGGTCGACGATGTGCATGGAAGAAGTTTGTTTAAATTCCGAGAGTAGTTCGAGGCCATTTTCATGATGAATTGGTAGTTGAAAGAAGGTCAAAAATTATTTGGCCAAGGATTCAAAGGTCACATGGGACCCTGATTTTTCTTCTACATACCACTTGGCTAATGGGCCAGTGAGTGTGCATTGAAATAACCTCAATCGGATGAAATCGTCCATGATGCTGCTTGAAGAGCACCATAAGTGAAAGGTCATGATATGGTTGGTGTACTTGACCCTTGAGGGGGAATAGGTGGGTTTGTACTTCCCCCTTGAGAAGAAGTTGACCCCCCGCTTCCATGTAAAGGAGAGCAAGTGGATGGTTGACCTTGGGAAGTGGACCCAAGTAAAGTGGAACTGAGCAATGTTGATCCCAAGACAGTAGCACTCACAGGGGTGTGAGAAACTATGGTTGATGGGTTGACAAGGATAGGAACTCCCCCTAGAATGGGAGGGATATTTAGCAAGCGTCTGGAATGACGAGGATTATGTGGGTCCTCTACGATGTCCGACTAGCAAAGTGGATGTGTGCGGGTGGGGATGAGAGCAAATAAATGAACAAGAGTCTTTATAATTTTTGAACCTTCACAATATACTTCACAATCGTATGTAATTACAAGAGCATCATACATAAATCAATTTGATAAAGAAGCATACATGTGGGTAGGTGAATTTTGTCCACGTGGGAGAACAAAGAAAACAAATGCTCATGTCCTAAAAGACATAATGTCCTTCCTCTCAAATAGCACTGGACCTTCCAATAGTACTCAACAGTGGGGTCTAAAGCCACCGGAAGAGGAACTAGTGAAGGATGAAGTAATTAGGTATAATGAGGGGTACAGGGTGCATATCCTGAAAGAGATGGCGATATTTCCCAATAGCCACACAAATTCCGATCAAGGTGCAATTGCAACCCACAATTGCCACCTGGGAATTTGTCCTAAAATTTGGTCACTAGGTACCTCGGTCAAAGTGTGACATTTAGATTTTCGGCCTCAGAAATGGGCCACGGGCTGGATCCAAGAGGTGGGTGCCTCAAGGGGGAACACACAGAACAACCAGACCTTGGCCTTCAAACCTTCACGGGTGTCTCCCTGCCTTATGGTGTAGGAACAATTGACTTGGAGGATTTTAATTTCCTTATTTGACAACTTCTATTGTTTGAAGATGTGAAAACTAGATAACGAGGAGTTATTTGGATGCCTATCGCCGAAATCCTACCTAGACTAAAAAAATTCTTTTGGCACCTCCTGTGGAGGAAAGCTTAGTGAGTTTTTAGAAAGATTTTAGGTGTGGTTGTTTGAGAGGTTGGGGGTGTGAAACAACCTCGTTGAAATTAAGTGGGAGTGGATAGTTTTTTTCAAGAAGAAGGGTGGGGCATTTCATAATCCCGTTGGAGGAAACTTACTTCTACCTCCATGATTTCTAGATAAAACTATGTGAGTGATTGGTGAACTTTGTGTGTGAACAAGTGAAAGTGTGCCAATATTTTTAATAAATTAGGTGTCAACTTGCTGCATGTGGACTTCGTGTGGTCCTTACAAGTCTTGAATACCTAATTAACTAAATTCCATTGGTACAACCTTGCGAAATTCTAAAGTCCCTAGGAAACTAGCATGTGGACATGTGGGTCCTTACTATTCCTTTAACTCCCTAGTGTGATTTAATCGAAGAAAGCTTTGAAACTATCCTATATTGTGCATATGTGGGCATGTATGGACCTGTTACAAAACCTTTAAACTTCCCTAGTGATTTAATCTAAGAAAGTAAACTTCAATCACTATCCTATCTTTGTAGCATGTGGGCATGTATGGGCCCTTACAATTTTAAGATGTGTTTGAAAAATGAACTAAGAGGAGTCCCGAGGGGGCTGTTGTCCTCTCCTAAAGATTTTGTCTTTTTTAAGGGAGATTAAATTTTCCCTCAATCTCTTTCTGATTCTCAAGCTCTCTTTGGGGTGCGAGAGAAGAGCATACTCAAAGATTTATATCCAATTTATGGTCCCAATGCAAGTTTTATATGTGATGTAGAATGATTCCAACTTAGACTTTAATTAAAGCAAGCCATCCATGTGGAAAAAATGAAAGCAAAAGACGAAATAATGATTTTAACCTCCTAAGTGCCTATGTTTTGACTAATCCCTTCATATGGAGAGGGTATCTAAGTGTGATGCATGTTACAATATGCATGAAATCAATTTTGAGAAGGCTATGGCCTTTAACAGGTCACAAAAACCCTTACAATATTTGATTTTATGGGTAGATGCACGGGTCGCAGAGTAGACAGAGGCGCATTGGGCGCCAATGCACAGATTAAAAATGAATTTTGGGCACAGTGCGCACAGGACGCTGAGAAACACAGGGGGTTTCGCGCACGTGCTCGGAAGACGCGCCTGTGGGTTATAAAACCTGTGCACTTGCTGTTACACGACCATGAAAGAAATTTCGGATGAAATTCTCTCAACTCGGCTTTGAATTTGGTTTTTTGTAGGTCAACCTGGGCCAGTTATGGTTCCTGCAAGTTAAAGAAACAAAAGGAAGAGCTAAAATAGCCCAAATGGGGGAGGAAATTGATACCTTTCCCCAGTGGAGTCGCCAATATGTTGCGTCTCTTTTGTCACTTAAATGAGAAAAATAAAGATGCTTACAAGCCCAGTTGGGTTAGTCAGGCAAGATAGCAGTGAAGGAAAGAGTTAGAAGTATAAAGCATAAAGCATAAGCAAAGAACTAAAATAAGAACATTAAAAGAAACTAAACTAGAGTGCATAAGGACATTAGAACAACAAATAAACAACATTCATGCCACCAATGGAAAGGACTGTATTAGTGGAAAGAAAACACCAAAGAGAAAGGGAGATGTATGGGTCCCCTCTTCCTCTAAGGGAGGGCTCTTGGACCCCCAAATATTGAGCTCTTCTTACAAGTAACAAACTAGAATGAAATGGTGAAGAGAATCCAAAGCACATTCACTCAAGAGGTGATGTGAATGGCCAAATGAGATGGTGCTTGCATGCTCTTGATGAGGAAAGAGGATCCTCCAAGAGAATATAAGCAACATAACAATACAAATGAATTGACCAAAATGGAAAAGAAGGCAGAGGAAGTGAGATTGTGGATCCAAGAAACTCACTCTTCACAGAATCCAAAAGATGAAAGGATAGAATTGATATATTTTCAACTTAAGCGATCAAAATATTTGGAGAGATCGAGTTTTATCAACATACCTGGAGTTCTGGTGGCTTAAGATAATGAATCACTCCATGCACCAGTATGACATTGTCGAGAATTTGATGCCCTTCAACATATCCTGATTGTTACTTGGAGACAATGAAAGGGAGGATTGGCTTCAGTATAAGAAAAATGATATAATGATATTATAAATGAAGTTGAATAGAGAAAATGGTATGAGTTGTTGATGGTGTGATACTTTGTCCTCTTTGGGGGTTAGAGTAAGGAAGGTTGCATTGAGTGTTGTCAAGACTTTCCCAGAAATGTGGGATTTTTCAACTAGTTGCCTTACTTCCTCTTAGACCATTGGCCAATAGTAATGAAAGAAGTCTTATGTGAAGTCATCTAGACCTGGGGCCTTCCCTGCTAGCATTTCCTTCATCATATGATCCACCTCCTCAATCGAAATAGGCCGCATGAGTGCCTCATTTTGTTCTCTTGAGATGAGAGTCAGAGAAAACATCCCTCATCCATGCCACCTGGTGCACACCAGATTGTCTGTTTGTCTAGGTGAAGGTTCCATTCCTTGTTTCAACATAAATTAAATGAAGAGTTCCATCTTTTTTCTCTTTCGTAGAGAGGATAATATTTAAATATCCTCCCATTATCCACTGTTGTTGGTCTACTATGTGGCTTAAAGCGGACAAGCTTTGCAGGAAATTCTCCTTTTCTTGCACCGCCAATTGAATTGATGATGATATCATCACCAGGCATGAGTGATAGCATGTACCTGTTATGCATTGCACCATCCTTATTCTTGTAGAATAGGTAAGGGAAGGTTGGCTCTATTGGTGCAGGTCGCATGCACCTTGAATTGATATATGTTAAATCATCACATGTTTGGTTGTTTGTTCGCATTCTATTCAGAATTGCAATAAATGTTTCATTTGTCTAGCACATTGTAGTATGTAATTCAAAGCATTTTATATTGTCTTTCCAAAATTCATGCATAACTATTTGCATATTGACCGTAGGTTGTTCAAATATTAGAGAATCTTGGATGGGTTACACCTGGTAAAGATCCCCACAGAATATCATGTCAATGTCACCAAAGTATTTGGTGTGCACATGTTTTATGTTTCTCAGTTGATTGTCAATGGAATCTAAGAAGCGACTTCCAATCAAAGATGCCTCATCTATGAAGACAAGTTGTAGTTCGTCATATAGTTTAGACAAGGTATATAACATTTCCTTGCTGAGTGGAAGAAAATGTGACTTATTAAAAGGCATTAAAAATGCAGAGTGAACTGTTGTTCCACCTGCATTATATGCAACTTTTCCTGTATATGCAACTATTAGTCCCTTTGGTTTCATAGGGTCAGTTAAATTGTTTAAATCATAGATTTGTATAAGCATTTGGAATAGTGCTTTTGTTGTGAATCTCTTACCTGTTCCTGCCCCACCTGTAAGGAACAAGTGCACATGAGTGTGCATGTTTAAGAGTGTTTTCATTGCAATGTCCTTTAGGATTGCTTGTTGTTCTCAATTCAGCAGTCGTCTAACTCTGTAGTATTCGTTATTTTCAATAAAGAAAGGATGTTTTGTGACTTGAAAGCCAAGATTGATGCGTTTTTCAATGGCGGCTGCTCGAGGACAAGGAAAATCTTCTTGCAAGTCATAGGACTCACATAGAGTTCTAGTTGTTTTATGGTTTGTTAATGTCTCATCAACATTGTCAGGTTTTTCTAGTTCATGAACCACACTTTCTAAATCACCCCATGTTGGGTTGACATTGTATGTAAATCTAGCCTCATTGGTTTGTATTGTAGTCTCATAAGCCATATATGCAGCTTCCCATGTAGGGAAGTTATGTTTTAATGTGTTTTCATTTTGATCAAATGGAACGTACAAAAATAGTTTTTCTCTACAAAAATTTTCATGGTCGATGTGTTTGTTGTATTTGACAAAGCATATTACATTTGTTTTTTTTTTCTTTTTGATTTGGGTGTACCATTTTTTTTGTAATGTGATACGAACTCTACAAGGTGGATATGTTTAATAGGAGGTGGATGATAGAGGTAATAATCAATAATAGAGTGACATATCACGTCCTCTGAATTGCCAGGATCTTGTTCTAGCAAAGATGGTGGTTTAAGCATGAATGTGTGTGTGTCAAGTGGAGATGTGTTTATGAAGACACATTTTCTTGAACTGCAATTTAGAGGCAGGGAAAGTGCAATGTGAACTTCTTGTTGAGCAGACATTTGTCGAAGATTAAGTAATGTATTTCCAAGTGTACGTATATTTTGCATAGCATCAATATGATTTTTTTCATGTTCTCTGTGTATTCTTATGAATGCACTTCTCATAGATTTATCAACCTTTGTCTTATACGAGGTACAATATGATGTTGCAACATATGCATTGAGGACATACCGTGCATCTGTATTTGCAATCCACATAATTGATATGTCCTTGGAGAAACTGTTGTTCCAAATATGTGAAAGTTTTCGTTTAAGGAAAATTGTTGGTTGTTTAAGTGTAGATTGTATCACTTGGATGTAATCATCTTCTGTTAGATTTAGTTATGCCAAGAAGTCTTCAAAGCTCATTAAGTCATCGAAGTCTTGTTGTTCTAGAAATGCGAACAAAGATTTTGATTTCTTAATGAGAACATTGTCCTCTAAACTAATTGGTTCTATGATTCTTGTTGTTCTCATTGGCAGCACAGGGAAGTTGTATCTGCAATGTGAATTCTTTCATTTTTTACAGCTTCTTGTATGGTAATGTCTATGAAACTTGGCAAGTTCTGGATCCAAATGATCCGTGTTGCGTGTTATGTATTTGTCCAGAAACAACTTGATTTGTGAATTGTTGTCATTTCCATATAATGGTGCACCCTCTATCCATAACAGTGTGTGGTCATGCTCAATCCCTCTATTTTGGAACTCAGTGACAAAATAGTAGTTCGATATTTTCCTGAAGAACGTTTCATCATGACATATCAATTGCCTCAAAGCATTTATTTTATGTCTATAGTAACGAGTACATGTCACTGGGTATTTTCTTATGAAGTATTCAATGTCATCATTTTCTAATGTATCGATTTGTTTTTTCCTTTTCCTATTCCTATACAATGCAAACACTGTAGTAACCAATGGATCCCAGTGATTCTCTGCACTTGTAAATGTGATGAAAAAAGTTGTGGGTACCAATTGTCGGATCATTGCAAATATAGTTTTCTTGTTTTGTTGCAAGTAGTCAGGAGAGATGCGAATGTTTTTGAAATCTATGTATCCAATATTAGATTTTAGGATTTTTTCTAGGCTTGCTTTGTACTTGACATCTC
>SNQJ01S0045471.1:21400-46731 GCA_010110895.2 Picea sitchensis
AAAATGTCTCCTTGGTATATATAGGAGACTAGGAGGTATAATTACAAATAATGGCCTAAAGCCAACATAATTAAAATAACATTACTAATCTAAATTACAACTAATGGCCTAAAGGCGACATAAATAAAATAGCATTACTAATCTAATATGCCCCAATTAAGGGGTAATGAGCCAATATTAGGGCTTAACACAAGTGCACATGAGTGTGCATGTTTAAGAGTTTTTTCATTGCAATGTCCTTTAGGATTGCTTGTTGTTCTCAATTCAACAGTCGCCTAACTCTATAGTATTCGTTATTTTCAATAAAGAAAGGATGTTTTGTGACTTGAAAGCCAAGATTGATGCGTTTTTCAATGGTAGCTGCTCAAGGACAAGGAAAATCTACTTGCAAGTCATAGGACTCTCAGAGAGTTCTAGTTGTTTTATGCTTTGTTAATGTCTCATCAACATTGTCAGTTTTTTCTAGTTCATGAAACACACTTTCTAAATCACCCCATGTAGGGAAGTTATGTTTTAATGTGTTTTCATTTTGATCAAAATGAACGTACAAAAATAGTTTTTCTCTACAAAAAATTTCATGGTCGATGTGTTTGTTGTATTTGAAAAAGCATATTACATTTTTTTCTTTTTTTCTTTTTGATATGGGTGTACCATTGTTTTTGTAATGTGATACGAAATCTGCAAGGTGGATATGCTTAATAGGAGGTGTATGCTAGAGGTAATAATCAATAATAGAGTGACATATCACGTCCTCTGAATTACCAGGATCTTGTTCTAGCAAAGATGGTGGTTTAAGCATGAATGTGCGTGTGTCAAGTGGAGATGTGTTTATGAAGACACATTTCCTTGAATTACAATTCAGAGGTAGGGAAAGTGCAATGTGAACTGCTTGTTGAGAAGACATTTGTTGAAGATTAAGTAATGTATTTTGCATAGCATCAATATGATTTTTTTCATGTTCTCTGTGTATTCTTATGAATGCACTTGTCATAGATTTATCAACCTTTGTCTTATACGAGGTACAATATGATGTTGCAACATATGCATTGAGGACATACCATGCATCGGTATTTTCAATCCACATAATTGATATGTCCTTGGAGAAACCATTGTTCCAAATATGTGAAAGTTTTTGTTTAAGGAAAATTGTTGGTTGTTTAAGTGTAGATTGTATCACTTGGATGTAATCATCTTCTGTTAGATTTAGTTATGCCAAGAAGTCTTGAAAGCTCATTAATTCATCGAAGTCTCGTTGTTCTAGAAATGCGAACAAAGATTTTGATTTCTCAATGAGAACATTGTCCTATAAACTAATTGGTTCTATGATTCTTGTTGTTCTCATTGGTAGCACAGGGAATTTGTATCTGCAATGTGAATTCTTTCATTTTTTATAGCTTCTTGTATGGTAATGTCTATGAAACTTGGCAAGTTCTGGATCCAAATAGTCTATGTTGCATGTTATGTATTTGTCCAAAAACTGCTTGATTTGTGAATTGTTGTCATTTCCATAGACTGGTGCACCCTCTATCCATAACCGTGTGTGGTCATGCTCAATCCCTCTATTTTGGAACTCAGTGACAAAATAGTATTCCGATATTTTCCTGAAGAACATTTCATCATGACATATCAATTGCCTCAAAGCATTTATTTTATGTCTATAGTAACAAGTACATGTCACTGGGTATTTTCTTATGAAGTATTCAATGTCATCATTTTCCAATGTATCAGTTTGTTTTTTCCTTTTCCCATTCCTATACAATGCAGACACTGTAGTAACCAACGGATCCCAGTGATTCTCTGCACTTGTAAATGTGATGAAAAAAGTTGGGGGTACCAATTGTCGGATCATTGCAAATATAGTTTTCTTGTTTTGTTGCAAGTAGTCAGGAGAGATGCGAATGTTTTTGAAATCTATGTATCCAATATTAGATTTTAGGATTTTTTCTAGGCTTGCTTTGTACTTGACATCTCTGGCCAATAACTTTCTTCCTTGTAGCTGGCCTTTTATTATTCACACCCATATGCAAGAGAGAACTTTCTCAATTATTATGTGCATTGTTTTGAAAAACAAATTTGTTATGTGACAGAAGAAGTCACTGCTTGAATGTAGCAGTTCCCATCGAACTATGTTTTGGTAGCTGAATCATTCTTTGATGTCACTGGCACATGGATATCCCATAGAACACTATTGGGAAGTTCATTTCCTCAACAAATTTGTCCTTGAATATTCCAAGTGGATGTTGCCCTTCAGAAGGTGCAATTTCGACAATCTTGTCTTACAAGTCGTGAATGCGTTGTCAGTTAATGAATCCATGTATCAATGTTTCAACATGTCTTTCATTCTTTGATTCATCGCTTGTATCAAATTCACTAGTAGTGTCAAAAGTCTGTGCATAATTTTCATTTCCTTGTTCAAGAATATGGTTCCAGATATCATTTATACAATTTTTGTGTGCTTTGTACAGGGCCCTGGAACATAATTCTTTTAATTCTTTCATTACAATGTGCACACACACTCTACCTGTCTGGTATGCATTCTTGTATTGCAAACATTTTTTGAGAGCTCCAACAATTGTCATTGTCTCGCTCATGAATTGTGGCAGGGCTTTTTGCACAACATCTAGTTGGAAAGGCAGATTAATAATTGATCTTGTTAAGCCCATTTGGGGTTGTTAATAGCCCTAGGGTATGATTTGTGCAAATGCAATTCACAGAGACATAAGTCTCTATTCAAGTTTTGTAAGTGTACTTACAACTGGTAGTGGTGTGTTACATCTTATTTGGTCGGATGTTGCAAAGTGTGACAATTTTCCATTTTCAAGTGATCATTTGCATGGAAGACAAATATTGCTAGTGGAAAAAGTTCTATCATTTAGTGTCAAGCTGAGGTATTCTTTTTGCAATTCAGGGGTGAAAGACTTAATGTTTTTTTCATAATTCAAGTCCTCGCAAATCGCACATGCAATGGAAGGAGTGTCTTTAATTCATTTCATATAGATCTGTTTTGCATATCTCTTTCCTAGACAAGGAGGAGTAGTAAGTGTTTGCTAGTTTTCAATGCTAGCAGTGAATGGTGTTGGCTCTAGGCTACAATATGTGATTTTTCCCTCTCGGTTAGTATCATGACCATTGTGGGATATGTAGCTGCACCTGTTTCTCTCACGTCTATTTTTTCAACACGTGTTAGGTTAACTTATGGTTGCCACTCTAAACTAGTTTCACTTGTTGACAAGCCATGTTGAAGGTGGAATCGACATTTGTTACGAGCATTGCCTCCTCAACATCTCGATGGTGCAAATGGCGATGTTATTTGTCATTGGACATGTGATGTTTGTGTTCAACAGGAAGTGTGAAAATATGATCGTGTTGTGCACGTACAATTTTTTTTAGGTTGTTATATGTGAGTTTATGTTTCTTGGTTGAGCTCCCTTTCACCTCATGATGATCAGTTGTACAAGTCAGAGGTGTAGAAGGAAGTGTACCAATGTATTCATTTCTTTCACGTATGACCTTTTTCAAGTTGTGATAAGTTAGTCTACATTTTTTGTTTAAGCTTTGTATGACCTGATGACAATTGGGATGAGTTTCACCATGATTAGACAATATGCGACACTTATGCAGATTTGATGCGGTTTGGGTGGCATGGAAAGTGGATCTTGAACTGGAATTATTTCTTATCAAAGGTTGATAATGGATGTGTGGTGTATCTATTTTCGATGATATGATGTCAATTATTCGATCGTAGTTTGAATCAATATGGTAAGAATGGACAATATCATCTAATAGGGTTGACTAGACATGAATATTTACTCTGAATATGATAGATATCCATTGTAAACAAAATGTGCCACCCTATATATTTTCTTTCTCATATGGCATTGGCGTGTTTATAAGGTATTGTTGCCAACTTCCAATTGTTGGCATACTTTCTATGAGATATGGTAGAAGGTGTTGATGCAAGCAGTTAAATGCTTGTTGATTGCCACCTATAATTGCATTGTAAAAGGATTGCATAATGTAAAGGCACAATGAGTGCACATAAAAATTTGTTGCTATCAAATAACCAATTGCATTGAACAGACTATCTCCACAAGTAGATGTAATAGTTGCTGCTATGTGCAATCCATGGGAGTGTATATGATGCATAATTCATTTCCAATGCGATTGAAGGTCTATGCAGGTGAGGGACAAGTAAATATTAGGTCCTCCAAGATTGGATATGGACAAATTTTTATAGAGTAGTGGTTCATAATGACCACTTAGAGGATTGGCATCATGGAACAAGATTCAATATGGATCCCTAGATGCAGTTTTGTTGAATTGTATATATCTTCTTTTTCTTGTTAATGACCAAATTCCAATTGATATATTCAGCCACTTGGCCAGCCACCGTATACAAAATGTATCTCCCCAAACTCCTCTCTCATGCGGAG
The DNA here is from genome assembly GCA_010110895.2 of Picea sitchensis. Taxonomy (NCBI): domain Eukaryota; kingdom Viridiplantae; phylum Streptophyta; class Pinopsida; order Pinales; family Pinaceae; genus Picea; species Picea sitchensis. The sequence continues at coordinate 25,834 of SNQJ01S0045471.1, forward strand.
GCAAAGTTGTGGATGTAGATAGCCACATCTTTGAAAAATACGTATTGACATCATGTATTCCATGCAATTGGCAAAGAAAATCAAATGTCAATTCGTATTGATACGACTCTAATGCCTCAATGTTGCCATTTTATAAATAGGCCAAGAAATGATCTATCAATCCATTGCGCAACTCGGTCGAGGAATAACATAAATGCAATAGAACTTGAAATGCATCGAAGAGGCAATCTCCCACAATATACAAGAATGCATCTAATCTAAAAAGTCCATTGTTATGCAATACCTGTTCGATGTTGTCATGTACAATGGAGTCTGTATCTATTTGATAGTACTCAACATCTATTACTTGCTTCATATTTTAAGTTGTGATTTTCAAGATGTTTCACTACTACATTGGGCACAAATTACGATGAAATATTACAACGGTTTAAAATTTCGTTATATTTATTTTTCTTTTTTTGGACTAAATATACTTTTTTTTTTTCGGGGTCCAAATGTTGTTCGCTCTAGCGACCAACCTTCCAATTTGGTTTTTTTAATGACGGAAGTTGGTCGGTAGAGAGACCAACCCCCATTTAGTCTCTATATAGACCAACAATGGCATGTGTGAGAATCAACGGTCATTTACGACAAATCAATCCTATATATATCTCAGTTACGAAAAATTTGCTATAGTTGCGACAATCATTTTCTACAGTTGTGAAAATCATTCGGGTGTTCTGATGCAATGGTGTTCTGGTTTTTTATGAAATCTTGATTTAAATTCTCTTTCAAGAAGAGAAACATTGAATTGATCAGACTCTACATAGCTGAGATTTTGAAGGTTAGTATTTAAAAATTTTCTGTGTGATTTAGTAATTTGGTGCTATTGAACTATTTTATGGTTTATTTTCACTCCTTAAATCAATTTTTATGGTTTATTTTAACTCCTTAGAAATATTTTATGGTTTATCCACTTTTGATAGAGTAAAATGATTACTGATTCAACTACAATCACTCTAATTAGATTCAATCACTCTAATTTTGTTCTTATATTTCATGGAACTTCTTGAATATCTAAGTATCCTCGCCTTAGTAAGTTTACATTTAGGTTTTCCCCCTTGAGTTGGAAAAGAACCAACTAGAAGTGAAGAGCAGTGGCTTTTTTGTTGATATTGGGCATCAATACTCTTGTGTATCGCTAAAGCTACCGTAATTTTTATTAGGGACTTAATATTATATAGTGTGATTTTGGTTGATAATAGATCCACCTCCTCTTATTAATGTTTCATGCTTTTAGGATTCATGCTTTGTTCCTTATGTTTTCTGAACATGCTATATATTTTTCATTACAAATATCTAAATATATACCAAATTATTTGAATAGATTTGTATATTGTACTTATAATGTTTCAATGGATTTGTTGTAATAGGTAATTACAATGTCAACTCCAGACGAGAAAAGAGAGCTTGTTATGTTAAAACAACACATGGTGATTCATGGTGATGGGAAATGATATTGCCCTTGTTGTGAATGCAGGGGTTTTAATGGAAGAAGACTACCTTTAAAAATAGTTGAAAAACATTGTAGGGAGAATGGGCACATTGAAGGGGGCAATGAATATCGTCCCATGGTAAGTAATTAGTTATTATAGATCTTGATGCTTTAAGAGTATTATACATTAATTGTTTTTTTAATTTATCTTTCAAGAAATAAATATTTTTTATATACTCTAACCGTATTTTATTGCTTCCATTGTTTTTGATAAAGAAAAATCATCCTAAGAATGTGATGTCTCCTGTTAGGCGACATCACATTCTTAGAGATAATACTAAAGAACAATTTGAACTTAATGTCGTGTGGATATTGGTGATACATTATTCCTATGGAAAATGATGATATTAATAATATAGTTGATGATGATGGGACAAATAGATTGATCAAGACATTTATAATGCTCCAATGGATGATGATATCAACATGGAGGAGTACAACTTGCAAGATGATAATGATAGCGATGATGAGGACAATGATGATGGATATATTTTTGATAAACATATCCTTCAAAATGCCACTGATTCCCTATATGAAGGCACAAAAAATATTCTCTCTGTTGTAATGTTGTTGGCCAACTTGAAGGTATCAAATGGTTAGTCAAACACATGTATGACACAAATCTTAAGACTTATAATTTTATAATTTTATGCAATTTTCAACTTTTATTTTATTTTATTTTTAGTGTCAATTGATGTCTAAATTAAAGGATGCAATATTTATAATGATTAATGTATAATTTTCATTATTGATTTTTTTTGTATATTGTTGTTGTGGGTTGATAGGTGAATATTTCTTACCACACCAAATAAGTTACCTCACACATCCCGAGAATTATCTGCCATTCTGAAAAAATTGGAATGGAATATCAAGCTATTGATGCATGCCCCAATGATCACATAATATGTTATGGACAATATGCATCTGAATCGAATTGCCCACAATGTCCGTCGATGCAGATATCCCAGTGATCGATTAGTAACAAAAGGTGCCTCCTAGGTTTTCTTAGATTATATTCCATAATTCCTTTACCTTTGACTATTTAGATGTCGAACATAGCGGTTATGGATTACCATGCATGGAATAGAAGTGAAGATGATGTTCTTCAATGCACGTAGATGGTTCTTTATATAAAATATCGAAAAATGGCCAATTTTAAAGAAGAAGCTGCGTAATGTTAGGATTTCATTGTGGTGATGGTGTAAATTTGGTGAGCTTTCAGTCTATCTGCACAAATTATTATTGTTTTATTATAAACAATAACAGCTTCGCACTCATGGATGTCAATAAAGAGAGCACACACAATGTTGGCAATGATTGTTCTAGGTATATTTTATAACAATATTGTTTTATATTTATGCAACATTTCATTTCTGCTTGTTCATTGCACAATTTCATATAAGTATACAAGGTGTAGTAATTATGTGTATTTTTTAACCATTTAGGTAAGTACCAGTGAAAGATATGAATGTATATATTGAGCCTCTTATTAACGAGCTGTTAAAAGTTATGGGATGACATCAATATGTACAACATCTCTAGACCAATAGGTCGAAGAGGATTTTAATTCCATGGGATTCTTACATGGACAATTCACGATGCACAGAGACTAACACATTTTTGTGGTATGTAACATAGTATTGCACTTAAATAAGTTAGATGTTGATGATATTATAATGTTTGTTTTTAAATAATTTCTTGTTATATAACTAATGTTGTCATTGATGTGTATCTTCTAGTTTTGCAAACAAAGGGTAAATTGCATGTCCGTTATTGTGGTCCTAGGATGAGATATAGATGGTTCAAGAAGTTTAGGAAAGGAGAGGTGTTTGATGAATATAGGCACTTTCTCCCTAAGAACCATAGGTATCAAAATATCGATAAACATCTTTTCAATGGTAAAGAGGAGAGTGGGATAAAACCACGAAGAATGACACCACACCTATGGAAGTTGGAATATATGAATCAAATCGTCAATGCAAGTCAATCTTCCCTGTCATAAATTATGCAATATATTACATTTTTAATTGTGTTGAATTCTCATGTCTCTTGTGTATAATCTAACAATTGTTGTGTTAATTTCATTTATGTAACATATAGTTGGTAATCAAAGACATTCGTGCCTTCCACGAGGAATGAAAAGTTTCCCAAACAATTCAATAGGTTGCCCTACTATGAAACTAGAAATAACTCATTTTATTTGGAAACTGTCATATCGGAAGAGCATGCTTAATGAGAAATGTTGTGGAAGATCTTAGATGGAAAGGCGTGACAAAAAATTCTAAAATTTGCTTCAGTGACATTCAAGAAGCCAATCACGTAATGCTAAATATTATTGATTTAAATAAGACTAATGAATTCGATCGAAATAGCCTCCATGGTTATTTAAAGAAGATAAAAACAATGTTGTAAAAGAGCTCATTGAAAAATTAGTTTTCCAACAGGATTTGCTTCAAACACCGAGAATATATTAACAAAGAAAGTTTAATTTGGCGGGTTAAAAACTCATGGTAGCGCCACCTTCATCAGGTAATTTCTTATATTTTTTATGTATTGGTAAAGAATCGATGTAATATTTTTTTAAAATTTTGTAAATATATTGTTAATATGAAATCAAAATTTATTAATGTGCCATTGTTTTCGGTATCGTTATGAAATGCTGCCTCTATCTTTACTTTGACGGCTTTGACAACAACGTAAAATAGGTTACATATTATCTTGGAAAATACATGAAGTAAATAACGACTGGATAGATTACATATTATTATTTATATGCAATAAAAGTATTTGGCCTGGTTTTGATGACATGTTTTTTACTTATAATATTCATGTATACAATATTGTCTTTGTTGAAACATATTTTTGTTCTCATAACATTTAGCGAAGGTGGTTGTCATGCGAATAAATCCATAGGAAAGATATAAAATATTGTGGAAGAAATTCTACGTTTTAATGTGTGCAATACCAAAAGTAATCTACCTCCGGCATTTTCAATATAAGAACACTATCATACTAGGATCAAAGAAACACGTCGAGATTTATAGTAAGGAAAGTATATATAGTATATCAACATTAGTATATATTAACAATATCTTCAATTTAAGAGAAAAATTAATATACATTACATTTAATTGTCAACAATAATAAAAATAATATCAGAAAAGAAACGAATAATGACAAGAATGGCCAAAATGAGAAAAGTAAAAGAAAAGTAATATATTATTGAATTTTATCTATATTGCTTATTTCTTTAAATTTATATTACCACATATCAATTATTATTATTCATTATTCTTACTATTTTATATTTTTCATGCAGTTGTCCGAGTATTTGGGCCATTACATTTATACATTGCTAACAATCTTGATTGGATAGCTTATAAGATGAACAATAATTCCTTTATCATAGTAGGAATTTATCATGAGGAAAGAGGTAAAAGCTACATTAATTAAAAAAACTTTCATCGTATTAAAGATGCAATCTTACGAGAAATTGATTTAGCATATGGTTTAAAATGAAAATGAAGTAAGCATCATAAAATTTTACTCACACTACATTTATTACAAAAATGTTAATGTATTTATTTTAATATTTATTAAGTTTAAATCGTTTATAGAATTGTTATTTTATTACTTTTCAAGGAATCATGCAGTTGAAACTTTACTTTCAAAGCTATGTGGTATAATGGGCAAAAATTTCACTTCAAAAGGGTGGATGAAATGAAGAAGAAAAGCAGACCCATTTAGGGATAACTCTAGTGTTTCAAGTCACTAATGTATCTTCTAGAAGTGACAAACATCCAAAACTAACAAAAATAGATCTATTATATATGGACATTTGGATGATATAATTGAGTGTGACTTCATATCCTTCAAGATAATTATGTTTAAGGTCAAAATAGTATGGATTTATGGATAAATAGGCGTGATCACGAAAAGCTATTTATTCCCAACATATTGTGGTTTTACCGTTATACAAGGACATTTAGTAGTGCAGAAAATTTATATATTCTTCCAAGAAATAATGTATGACAGGAGTATTCTATTAAGTTCTGATAAAAACAGTTTGGTGTTTATTTATTAGATATGATCAAAGGAAGGCTTGTAAGTATAATGTGGGAAGAAAGATGATATTCAAAACTAGAAGGTGTCTATGAAGGAACATGAGGAAGTGGGCAAGTGTATCGTCGGATAGCCGAAGTGAGGAAGTTGATTGACCATATGATGTAGATGATAATGTTCTGAGATGGCGCTATATCGATGATGATATTATGGAAAATTATGATGCAGTATATTGGCCAATCCATTTGGCGATGATTCTGAAATACTAGATGATGATGCAAAATATGATGAGTTGGATGAACAATATTATCGCTAGATCTGTCTCGTCAAATATAGTGTTGATGAATGGTCAGTCAGGAAATGGTAGTATTTCATGATGAAGATGATATTGACGATGTTGACTTTGATGAAGAAGAAGATGAATAAATAATACATTGCTTGTGTGTGTTATATGATGATCTTTATATGTTTTTATTTTGTATAATATAATTATTTTACATGTTCTTTATTATTTCATATTAGATATGGAGAAATTGAGAGTGATGTGAGGGGGTAGGGCATAATTAGAGCTTCCACCTTCATGTAGTTTCCCCTATTTATTAGAGAATGAACTATTCCCGAGCAAGAAGCTCTTGAAAAATGATGTTTTTCTCATAAAAATTGGCTTGAAGCTTAAAACAACTTGGCAGAAGCCAAGTTCTGTTCCAAGTTCCTCATGCTGAGCTAGTGCACAAAGACAAAATAAGGTTAGGCCCATTCTTGGCATTTTGGTAAAAAAGGTATAAAGGGATTTTCATGGCACTTGCTAAAGGTGCGTGGAATTGGGAAAACTAACAACCCAAAACTAAAGGGATCAATACCTGATTGTCAATGAGGGTGATCACAGGCATCGTGGTGTGTGAATAGGCCTAGCACCTTCAAAGTTATCATTCTCCAATAATCTTATACAAATTTTACAAGGAAATTGTACTAGAGGACTAGTTTCCTGAGCAGCAATGACGTAGATAGGACATAAAGACATGGGAGGTTTAGGACTCAAATTTGACACCCTTTTACCACTTTCTATTTCCATCATCAATTCATCATGTGATATTACCACCCAATGTGTTATCAGGAAAACTAGTGTCAAGAGGTTATTCTTGCATATTGGAGAAATTAAGGGGTTGATTTGACTATAAATATGTAACAATATTTCTTAGTTTATTTGATTTAAATATGGATAATGCGTAAATATTTCTTATGAATTATTTGTATTAAATCCAATGCAATTTGTGTTGATTTATTTATTAATTAATAAATAAATGTTGGAAATATATTTAATTTTTAGTTATGGGGTGATATTGTCATGACATTATTTATGGTTTGGTTGGAAAAAATGTTATTTAAAATGTATTTCAAAAATATATAGTGATATTGGTGGTAAAAATGTACCAACATATCAAAATTTCAACACTAAAAGGTGGTTGGAGTGATAAACTAATCTTAAATTAGTGTTAGTTTTAAGATTGATTTGAATGGTTTGTTTGCAATAGTATTGGATTTTTTAGGCCATGGTTCAAAAAAAAAGGTTCAAATTACCATACCCACTATACCCACTATCCCTTACAACCATTTACACAAGCATCCTTTGATACACTACAACCCCTGATCAAAGAAATCCCTTAACATATCAATATCATTAACCATTATGACCATGTGCACATTATACTTCCTGACACTTATGATCATATTTAATATAATCATACCTAACCAACAAGACACTATTATACCCCTTAACTATTATGACCACTCACATAATCACCACTTAGCACACTATGACCCCAAACAATCTAACCCCTCAAAACTGTACCAACCCTCTTACACAACCACCTCCGACACATTTTGACCCTGAAGTCACTAATCCTCCTCTAATCTCTTTGAAAATATAAAAATATTGATGTTGTCTAATCCTCCTCCAATCTCTTTGAAAATATAAAAAATATTGATATTTGTTGACCATAATGTACCACTATTGATAATATTGACTATATAAGACATTATCGATCACGGTTCTCCATATTAGCCACATTGACTCACCAAAACCTATTGTGTTTTTCCCACAAAAATTGTGCCCACTTATCTACTATCTATTTAACCATTATCTTGATAATTCCATCACATACAAACCTACTAAATGAATAGTCTTGATAAATGATTAACCCTACACCCTCCTTAACCATATGGACCAATTTTGGCAATTGTTGACCATGGTGGATGATAGTTGATCACGGTTCACTAGATTAATTGCATTAACCCACCAAAACCTAGGTCACTCACCCATGAACATTGTTCCCAATTATCCATTAATCCATGATTGTGTGTCATGATAATCCTCTACTTACAAACCTCCTAATGCAATAATCCCTTTCACCCATCAACCCTTGACCCTCATTTACCATATTAACCACCATTTATCATGATTTATCATCATTTACGATTGCCAATATAATTCACCATGGTGGACCATAGTTGATCCTAGTTCACCATATTAATTGCATTGACCCACCAAACCCCAGTATCCTTTCCCATGAATTTCATGCCCACTTATCCACTCATCACTAACCGCATTACTCAATTATATCATCACCCACAAATTTCCTATCCTAATAAATCAATCAACCCATCAACCTTATACCCTCATTGACCATATGGATCACTATAGCTATCATTGAACATGATTAACCTTTAATCATCATATTGACTATAGACTATATGTGCCATGGTTCACCATATTAACCACATTTACTAACTAACACCTAGCTTGCTCACCCAAAAGAATCCATTGATTGCTTAGCTTGATATTCACATCACCCACAAACCTACTAACATAATAACCCCATTAACTCATCAACCCTCCATGCTCATTGACCATATGGACGACTATTGACTTCCATTGACTATTGTTGACTGTGGTTAACCTCTATTAACAATGTTAACTTTTTATATAATCCCATGAACCACAAACCTCCTAAGATAATAACCCCTTTAACCCATTAACTCTTGACCCTCATTTACCTTATGGACCACCATTTATTGTGGTTGACCATCATTTACCACTATCAACCCTATTGACCATGGTGCACCATAATTGGACGTCATTTTTCACCATATTAATCACATTGACCCAACAACCCCTAGCCTTATACTCAAGTACAAACATTACACTCTGTTTGATCTACTAATCCATTGACCACATAGTTTGATAACTCCATCACCCAGAAACCTACTAGTCCAATAATGCCATTAACTCATTAACCCTCCACCTTCATTGACCATATGGATAATTGTTGACCATGGTTGACCATTATTGACCCTGGTTAATCTCTCTTAACTATATTGACTATATTTACTATATAGACTAATACTAACTTTATTAACCCACCAATACCTATCCCACTCCCTCATAAACACTACTTTCACTTAACCACTAATCCAATGAACATGTATCCCAATAATCCCATCACCTATAACAAACCTAGGCCTATATATAGTATGTTATATATATAATATATAATATATATTATATATTATATATGATATATATTATATATTATGTATTATATATATAATATAAAAAAACAAAAATTAAAAAACATAAAAAAAAAAAATCAAACAAAACAAAACACATTTCATGAAATCGCAGCCAACCCGCACGCATATTTGGAACACTCACCACTAGTCCATGGATTTGGAGTAGATACACCCTCGCACAGATTTGGAACACTCACCACCACAGTCCATGGATTTGGAGCAGGCCAAAAGGGAGGGAGATCAAGAGGACAGATTTGGAGAATGGAATGGAGAGGAGGACGAGAGAAGGAGGAGAAGGAGGGAGATGCGCACAGGAGAAGTCTAGGGCACGACTGGGTGAACGCAGAGTGGAAGGGGGAGAAGGAGGAGAAGGAGGGAGAGGCACATGGGAGGAGGGCACGTGGGAGGAGGCTAGGACAGACAGATTTGTAGAGGAGGGCACACAGATTTGCATAGGAGGAGGGCACATGAATTTGCAGAGGAGGAGGGCACACGGTTTTGCACCAGAGGAGGGCACACAGCCGGAGGAAATGGTTTGAGTTCTTTCTCCTATCTCTTGAGTGTGAATTCTAATTGTTAGATGAAATGCTTGATAGAAATGCTTGATAGAATGTTTGATGAAATGCTTGATATAATGCTTGATGAAATGCTAAGTCATCCTTTTAAAATGCTCCAATCGTACCCTTAGCACTAGGCTCATAATCAGTTTCAAAATTGAAGAGCCCTAACCATAATTGCTTACAACTCACACATGACCAATCCCCTTGATTGTTCCATGAGAAGAAAAACTCCCCATGGGAGTAGTTTAAGTTAATAACCATTGAATATAGTCCAAAACAAATATTTGAAGAAAGTGTCGAAGAATTTGGGGATAGGCTAACAAGTAAGAATGAAAAAATAAATCTAGCAGCTCTTCCATCAAGATTATTTCCATCGGGTCTGCATGCTCTAGGTGTGCATCGAAGGCGCTCCTTCCCACACCTATAAGACTATCATGCACCCAATCTTTCATATCCCTCCTTGTGTTCATCGACCAAATCACCCCCAAGTTTTCCCAAGGAGAACCTATTCTTGGTGGGTGTCGTAGAGGGATTTACAACCTCCCCCACTCCAATCTATTTTCATCCTTGGAAACATACATTGATCAAGATCTCCATGGTGCATCTAAATATACTTTCAGATCTCATCTCCAACCTGGAAACTATTGTCTCCTACAATAGTTTCCAAAACAGCCTTCCCCTAGGAAGATCCATGAAGTGTCACATCTTGTTGACTTATTGTTGAATCCATAATTTTACTTGTTCATTCATGATTTTTGTGTTGAATCCCCTCATGACTTTGGCTAGTTGGGTAGCTAGTCCAAGCCTAAGTATTTGCATAGTATCCTCCCTTATGAAGTGATGATTGGCCCCACTATCCACCATCACAACCATTGACTTCCCATTGAGTTTGGCCTGCACATAGACAAGTCTAATTGTCACATATTTCTCTTGGCTTTCTGTGGATCCTCCCTCCTTGAAAATTTTAGACTGAGAACATGGATAAATGTGCCATGGAGAAGACCTAAGTTCCATACATGGTGTGAAGAAATTGTGAATGACACCCATATCCCACCCAAGCACCATGGTCTATTAAATAGGATAAATGTGGTGGTTTGAGGCCTTGTTAATGTCCATGGCTAAATTCTACACTGAGAACATGGCTAAATGCTCCATGTTCAAAATAGGCATTTCCTTTTCCCTTCTCATGAACTCCTGCCCCAACACAACCTAAAAATTGTCCATGGGAAAAATGATGAAACTTGTAAATATGCTCCAATCTGCATATAAGAGAAATCCCTTTCACCATATAACCTACTAACTAGCATGATGAAATCCCTCATGGGTTCTCATAAATTAGAGGTGGGCTACAAATTAGATGGGAAATTCAAAATTATTTCTTCTGTCTTCCCAGATAATTTTGGCGCAACACCTACCCAAAATACTGAGTGAAGAAATACTCTGTGTTTTCTCAAAGGTTTGGCTCCAACCCTAGATGCAAAAGTATTACATGTCAAGTTATATTTTCAATGTTTATCTTTAGCTATATTATAATATTAATATCATTGGCTTAACGTTTCCTTCTCCCTCGATGGAGTGTAGGTACAACCAAATATGTATCTATCAGACCTATCATCCAGCTCGAGCAATGAAATTTCGAGAGGGACAAGGGAAAACATATCCAACACATGTTACAAGGCGAAATCAAATAGAGGTGAAAAGGTCAGAAGAAAGTTTGGTAGGCGCATGAAATTATTTCTTGCTGAAGGAGGATCATGCTTTTATGATGATGAGAGCATAGGTGACATCGAGGTTCCCTTAAGGTAAAAACACCTACTGAAATAGTGGGTACCCAAGGAACTCCTCGAGTTGGACACTGATTTCTGTGTTAATGAGAGGATGTATCACATTTCTCCATGACGCCAACCGCACTCCTTGGAGCACGATCGCTCTCATAGGACCTTCTTTCCACTCGGCCCGAAGAGTGTCAATACTCTTCTATCTCCCAATAGGAAGATCTGCACCCACAGTTCTTTCCACGTGACCCTCCTTCCTTGATTTATCGGAGGATCGGAGCTTTGCGGCTCGCGAATTCACTATATATCCTTTGGACTCTCGAATCTCCGAGATCCGATGCGCCAGTCAATGCTGACTTCCCCTTCCGCTATCAAAAATTCACTCTATCGTGTCTCGCAACTTGTGACACTAAGCATTCGGGGTCCCAACCTACAATGTCCGATGTGCCGAGATGCGACAACTTGCGATCTCGCTCCCTCACGACTTCGCCACTCACGAGGTCGATTATCTTCTTTGTCCTCTTCCGACACCCGAGACGTCGAGACCTCGATATCTTGTGATGTCTGTCACGTCACCCTGCTGTGGTCCCCTCTCTTTATGCAACCCATCGGGTCTTCGCTCCTCACACTATCGCGATTCCTATGGACAAATCTTTCGCTTCCTTCTCGCGATAGCCCGATAGCCGATATCGCGATAGATCCAACAGCCCAATATATTTTGAGCGTCGAACCTCTTCACTCTTCCACTGTAGCTTTCTCTCACTCCGATAGATCCCCCGACTCATGGATTTTCATGAAATCTCTTTGGGGAATTTGATCGTCCGTCCTTTCCAACTGAACTTTGTGAAACGACGAGACATACTTCAGTAGAACTCGTCACCCTGCGCACAAAACCGCGATTTTCTTCACAAACCTTCCAGGCACGACTTTGCCAATACCATCCTTCGACGAACTTAAAGGCCTATCTCTCCTGATATTTTACAACTTCAAATCTCTCAAGAATAAGCTCTTGCCTGCACCCCTTGCGGAAAATCTTCAATCACGACTAAGTGATGAAGCCTTCGATCCTGCGCACTCCTGCAGCAGAAATATTTCAATCCTTTGCTCAGAATCGCAACTCTGAGACTTCGCTTGGCCTACACACTCTTTGCATGACACTACACCTATCTGCACTCCCAAAGAGATGAGAACAAAATCTACCTCTAACTGAACCCTGCAGTCATGCACACCTTGCAGACAAATTCAACTGCACTCCTTGCAGGAATCCTCTCGCTCACTTAGAGAAACAATTGAAACTCATTCACTCTTCTTCTCCTTCAGACTTCAGTTTCGAAACATGAAATCACATGCACATCATATACAAAGAAAATGCATAACATAAGACAAACATTCATGAGCATAACATCAACATACAGAGAATAGACACATAACCATGGAATTGAATCAAAGCTTTCTCTATTAAATTCAATGTCTGTACATGGGTGTTCTATACACAGTTCTCTGCTTGCTCTTCTTGCTCTCCTGCCTCAATAATCTTGAGTTATGTTACAATGTACAAAGGAGGGTGTCTATATCCGTTTTCCCTCTCGAACTCTAAACTATCAAATCTAGACTTAACTATTCTATCTACCAGCATTAAATCTATTAAATGCCTCATCTACTTAAGGACGAGAGCTTATCCGCTCAAGGTCCATTACAATACAAGTGCGCTTCTTTATAAATGACTTCATTAAAGAGTAGCGCAACAATTTCCCAAGTATTTCAAAATGTGTGATGGCTTATCCAGTTGTCTTCCGCTTGATGTGCTGGCCCGCTTGATATGTCGGCGATGCTCCTACATCATACTCCTCGGCTTGAAAATTTTCATGGGCTCTTGTCCACGAGCTCCTGCACGGTCTGTCCATGCTTTTGTATTTCTGCCTCTGTCTCCCAGCTGGCATCTTCCACTGGGTAGTTCTTCCACTTGATCAGATATTCTAAATATTCTTTCCTTCGGGTCTTCTTACCCACTCGCTTGTCCAGTATGCATTCCATCTGTGGTTCCTCTGCAACTGGTAATTGTTTCATCCACTGGATTACTAGTTCCTCAGTTCCAGCCTCTGCTTCTCCAGCCTTGTATGGGTATAAATCTGAAAGATTAAATATCGGAGATATCCCGATGCTATCCAGCAGCTCAATCTCATAAGCGTTTTCTCCAAATTTCCTCAAGACCCTGTATGGACCGATTTTCTTCATTTTCATCTTATTATATGTTCCCCTTGGGAACCTTTCCTTCCTCAAGTGTGCCAGAACCAGATCACCAACTTCAAACTGAAGTTGTCTCCGATGTTGATCTTCTCTGTGCTTATACTCCCGATTTGAGTTTGTCAATTGTTGCTTCACCTTGCTGTGAAGTTCCTTCATCGCTTCAGCGAACTCCTCTGCGCTAGCACTGCTAGTTGCAGTTTGATCTGACTCCCTGAGTTCCGAAATTCCCCTCATTTGTGTTCCATACACAATCTGGAATGGGATTTTCCCTGTACTCCGATTCACTGAATTGTTGTATGCGAACTCTGCCTGTGGCAACACATTGTCCCAGCTGCTGTGGTGCTCTGTCACCAAGCTTCTCAACAAATCCCCTAGACTTCTGTTGACCACCTCTGTCTGTCCATCCATCTGTGGATGATAAGATGAACTAAACGCCAAGTTAGTCCCTAGCTTCTTCCATAGCGTCCTCCAAAAATGACCTATGAATTTCATATCCCTGTCCGAGACTATGCTTTTCGGCAATCCATGAAGTCGAATGACCTCCTTGAAAAACAAATTTGTGATGTGAGTCGCATCGCTGGTTTTCTGGCATGGAATGAAATGTGCCATCTTTGAAAATCTGTCCACCACCACAAAGATGGAATCAACTCCTCTTTGCGTCCTCGGCAAACCCAATACAAAATCCATGCTTATCACCTCCCATGGTCTCTTTGGTATGGGCAATGGCTGGTAAAATCCTGTATTCTGCTTCCTCCCTTTCGAATGCTGACAAATTCGACACCTGTCAACAAATCGTTTAACGTCTGCTCGCATGACTGGCCATAAATATGATTCGCTCAACTTTGCGAATGTCTTGTCGTGGCCAAAGTGCCCTGCCAATCCACCACTATGATTCTCCTTTAACAGATTCTCCCTCATGGAGCAATTTAGAATGCACAATTGATTGTTTCTGAAGAGAAATCCCTCCTGGATCATGTAGTCTATCCATGGGCTCCGATCTCTGAGAAATGGATTCTCAGCTGCTTCATACGCTTCTCCAAAATATGCATCTCCTCCATACATGTCTTTCAGATTTTCAAAACCCAAGGTTTTGACTCTGAACTCCTGCAGCAACAAACATTTCCTGCTCAAAGCATCAGCCACTTTGTTAGCAGTACCTGAAATGTGTTTGATTACAAATGTAAAATTCTGCATATACTCTATCCATTTTGCATGCTTCTGATTCAACTTCTCCTGTTGACTCATAAACTGCAATGCATGATTATTGCTATACAGAACGAATTCTTTTGGGATCAAGTAATGCCTCCACTTCTTCAGCGCCTGTATGATAGCATAAAATTATTTATCATATGTGGAGTATTTCAGCTTTGCTTCATTCAACTTCTCGCTGAAATATGCAACTAGTCTGTCATCCTGACTCAAGACCCCTCCTATGGCATATCCACTTGCATCACATTTCACTTGAAATGTCTTCATGAAGTCCGACAACACCAAAACTGGTTGTTCAGTGATCTTTCACTTCAACAGATTGAAGCTTTTCTCTGCCTCGGCTGTCCAATGAAAAGTTTTATGTCGCTTCTTCACCGTGTCCATCATCGCTGCGCTAATCCCACTGAAATTCCTGGTGAACTTTCTGTAGAAACTAGCCAGTCCATGAAAACTTCTCACCTCGAAAATGTTTTTCGGTGATGGCCAATTCTTAATCACTTCCACCTTACTTGGATCCATCTTCAACTCATTCGTTGAAATAACAAAACCCAAATAAACGAGCTCTGTCTGCATAAATGAAGATTTCTTCATATTTATCAACAGCCTCTCCTACTGTAGTTTCCTCATCACTGTAGCCAAATGCTTCATATGTTCAGCCTTTTTCTTACTGAAGATCAGTATATCATCGAGATATACGACTACGAATTTTTCGATGAATTCCCTCAGGACTTCATTCATCGGTTTCATGAATGTACTTGGCATGTTTGTCAAACCAAACGGCATGACTGAACATTCGTACAAACCTTCGTTTGTCTTGAATGATGTCTTCCATTCATCTCCTTCTCTCATGCGAATCTGGTGATATCCGCTTTTCAAATCAATTTTTGAAAAATAATTCACCCCACTCAGGCAATCCATCAGATCATCCATTCTTGGTAGTGGAAACCTGTACCTGATAGTAATTTTGTTGATTGCTCTTGAATCGATGCACATTCTCCAACCTCCGTCTTTCTTCGGACTAAGCACTATTGGAACGACACATGGACTCAAGATTTCTCAAACTAATCCTTTGTCCAACAACTCCTAGACCTGCTTCTTGACCTCCTCATTTTCTGGCAGCGTCAACCTATATATCGCTTTGTTCGGCAAACTAGCCCCTGGTATGAGATCAATGTGATGACTCACACTCCTCATTGGTGGCAATGAACGAGGTAATTCGTCTACGATGATGTCAGAAAACTCTCCCAGCAGTTCCTGAATCTCATCTGGTAATTCGTCCACTCTTGTGCTAGTCAGGACAATCCTCGGTTTCCTAACCACAAAGAATTGTGGATCTTCCTTCTTCTCCATCTCTGTGATAATTTCCTTCCCACTCATGAGAAGTATTGTGTTGCTTACTTCCGGTTTCACCTCTTTATCCTTTATCGGAAGCAACCTGTGTGTCCTCCCATCCTTCTCTAAAGTATATGTGTTCATCCTTCCGTCATGAACCACATTTCTGTCATATTTCCATGGTCTACCCAGTAACAAATGACATACATCCATGGGAATGACATCACATAAGACCTTATCATTATATCTCCCAATTTTAAATTCAACTAAACATTGTTTAGTGACACTCACCTGATGTCCCTTCTGTAGCCATGAAACTTTATATGGACTCGGGTGATCAGTTGTCTTCAGCTCCAGCTTTTCCACCATCTCGGTCGAAACGAGATTATCAGTGCTTCCACTGTCCATGATAACCTTGCATTTCCAGCCCTTGGTCTTGCATGTGGTTCTAAACAGTCTGGTCCTCTTATTTGTGTTCTCCACCTCCTTTTCAGGTGTTAAGAGAACTTTGTGCACCGTCAGTGACCTCCCACTTCTGGTGTCTTCATTTTCACCATCACGCCTCTGCGCCTCAATGATGTGAGCTTCTCCAACGTCTTTTTTCTTCTCTAGACACTCGAATGACTTGTGCCCATCCTTTCCACATGTAAATCATGTGATTACTCCACCTCGACCTCTTCCTCTACCTATGGTACGAGGAAATGTGTTTGCATCAGCATAATCTCCCCTCTATTCATTACGCTGTCCTCTCGGCTCAGCATATTGTTGTCCTTGCTGTGAGGTTCCACCTCTCTCAACTTTACCCTGAGGTTTCTTCCATTCCTCTTTGGGCTTCTGATATTTCTCCTGGGCAACTGCCTTGCCTCTTGGTTGACTTCTGCCTCGCCCTCGCTGACCTTGCTTACGACTCAGCTTCTCTTCGGCTTTCAGAGCCATCTGGTAAGCATCCTCCATCGTCTTGATGGTAACCATGCTTAACTCATCCTGAATGTCATATCTCTGAACATTCAGATATCTGGAAACCTTCTCATCATCGCTCTCCCGATGACCTGCTCTGATGTTCAGTCGATAGAATTCCTCAGTGTATTCTTTCACTGTCATCAGTTTCTATCTCAGGTTTTTCATCCTGCTGAACAGATTAATTTGGTAGTCTCTTGGGATGAACTTCACCTTCATCTTCGCGATCATTTGATCCCAGCTTTTGATCTTTTGCTTGCCTTTGGAACGTCTATCTGCTTGAATCCATCCCACCATAATGTTGCATGTCCTTTCAACTTCGTGACAACATACCTGATCTTTTTATCCTCTTCGATATCTTCATAATCGAAGTAGGTGTCAAGAGCTCAGATCCAATCCAACAGCTCTTCTACATCCAGACTTACTTCGTAAGCTGGAATGTCCATTTTCATCTTGGAACTCATCCTGGTGATAGCTTTAATCAATCGCTCGTTTACTGCATATTCGACTACAACTTCTCCCGGTTGTTCAGCTTCAGCTTCATTGTCAGAATCACTAAGATCCCCCACACCAGCTGTGCGTCTTTGAGTTGTTTCCATCTCCTCGAGTCTCGCTCTGAGATCTCATAACTGCCTTTCCATCTCTGGATTCCCTGTCATCCTACCTCTTCTTCTCACCTCCCTATCTTCTGGGTCCGGTGACTGTCTCTCTCTTCTGGGCGGCATGATGAATTCTCTTTTCTTCTCTGCTACAGAAAGCAAAGGACTTCTTGCTCTGATACCACACTGACGTGTATCAGAGTGATATTTTTCTCCTTCACTCCTCTCGCCTGAAATATACAAACAAGATTTCTCTCTCTGATACCACACTGACGCCAACCGCACTCCTCAGAGCACGATCGCTCTCACAGGACCTTCTTTCCACTCGGCCCGAAGAGTGTCAATACTCTTCTATCTCCTAATCGAAAGATCTGCACCCACAGTTCTTTCCACGCGACCCTCCTTCCTTGATTTATCGGAGGATCAGAGCTTCGCGGCTCGCGAATTCACTATCTATCCTTTAGACTCTCGAATCTCCGAGATCCGATGCACCAGTCAATGCTGACTTCCCCTTCCGCTATCGGAACTTCACTCTATCGTGTCTCTCAACTTGTGACACTAAGCATTCGGGGTCCCAACCTCCGATGTCCGATGCGCCGAGATGCGACAACTTGCGATCTCGCTCCCTCACGACTTCGCCACTCGCGAGGTCGATTATCTTCTTTGTCCGCTTCCGACACCCGAGACGCCGAGATGCCGATATCTCGCGATGTCTGTCACGTAACCCTGCTCTCGTCCCCTCTCTTTATTCAACCCATCGGGTCTTCTCTCCTCGCACTATCGCGATTCCTGTGGCCAAATCTTCCGCTTCCTTCTCGCGATAGCCCGATAGACGATCTCGCGATAGATCTAACGACCCAATATGTTTTGAGCGTCGAACCTCTTCACTCTTCCACTGTAGCTTTCTCTCACTCTGAAAGATCCCCTGACTCATGGATTTTCACGAAATCTCTTTGGGGAATTTGATCATCCATCCTTTCCAACTGAACTTTGCGAAACGACGAGACGCGCTTCAGTAGAACTCGTCACCCTGCGCACAAAACCACGATTTTCTTCGCAAGCCTTCCAGACATGACTTTGCCAATACCGTCCTTCGACGAACTTAAAGGCATATCTCTCCTGAGCTTTTACAACTTCAAATCTCTGAGGAAGAAGCTCTTGCCCGCACCCGTTGCGGCAAATCTTCAATCACGACTAAGTGATGAAGCCTTCGATCCTGCGCACTCCTGCAGCAGAAATATTTCAATCCTTTGCTCAGAATTGCAACTCTGAGACTTCGCTTGGCCCGCACACTCTTTGCATGGCACTACGCCTATCTTCACTCCCGAAGAGATGAGAACAAAAGCTACCTCTAACTGAACCCTGCAGTCACACACACCTTGCGGACAAATTCAACTGCACTCCTTGCAGGAATCCTCTCGCTCACTTAGAGAAACAATTGAAACTCAATCACTCTTCTTCTCTTTCAGACTTTAGTTTTGAAACATGAAATCACATGCACAGCATATACAAAGCAAATGCATAACAGAAGACAAACATTCATGAGCATAACATCAACATATACAGAATAGACACATAACCATGGAATTGAATCAAAGCTTTCTCTATTAAATTCAATGTCTGTACATGGGTGTTCTATACATAGTTCTCCGCTTGCTCTTCTTGCTCTCCTGCCTCAATAATCTTGAGTTATGTTACAATGTACAAAGGAGGGTGTCTATATCTGTTTTCCCTTTCGAACTCTAAACTATCAAATCTAGACTTAATTATTCTATCTACCAGCATTAAATCTATTAAATGCCTCATCTACTTAAGGACGAGAGCTTATCCGCTCAAGGTCCATTACAATACAAGTGCACTTCTTTATAAATGACTTCATTAAAGAGCGGCGCAACAATTTCCCAAGTATTTCAAAATGTGTGCTGGCTTATCCAACTGTCTTCCACTTGATGTGCTGGCCCGCTTGATATGTCGGCGATGCTCCTGCATCACTCCATCATCCATCCATGGCCTTGGTTTATTCTCCATGGACAACATGGTCCAATAAGGTATGTTGGACCATGTTACACTTATGGAGTATGGTTGAGGCTGGTCCAATAAATGCCTAGTATGCGGAGATACGTACTCGCCGCAAATTATATACAACCAAAAGACAATAATAGGCATAAAGGAGCGACTATATATATTGATGGAAGGCCAAAGGCATCGGGGAATATTGCAGGTCTTATAAATAGTACAAGGCATGGGACGACAAGAAAGGAACCCAATTGCATTTTTGAGGAGCGTGAAGGTAATAGCATATTTGTATGTGCGGTGAAAACAATAATGACAAACGAAGAGCTGCTGGTCGATTACAATCTAAACCAAGTCGACCCAGGAATGTCTTCTTTTGCTATGGTACAAAACCCATTATACCCAAACTTAAAAAGGGATTACTTAATTTGTGAATGTTTCAATTGTGACGAAATTTTATTTTATTTATGAAATATTTTACTTTTAGGCATATTTTGCATTCCTCTACACTTATCCCTCTAACATCAAGTGTTCTTGTATCTTCACACAAGCATAGCACGACCTAAAAATTTTCAGTCAACATTTACAATCTTGGGTTACCTCATTCCATCCCTCTCTTATCTTACCTATAGTTGCCCAACCACAATATCACCAATTCATGGATAGAATGAAGCATGTGCCTCTTATGTTAACTTTGAACAACTACAATGGCATCTACAATACATTTTAGAGGGCGCATTATAAATTGTTTGAAAGATTTTTATGTTAACTAAAATGGGGAGTTAAAATATTTTTTCCTAGTTTGGGAGATATAATCACTAGAAGCAACAAAACTCTATAACATAGTGACGCTACCTCTCTCTTGAGTTTCAACATGTATTTTCTTTCTCCATGGGCCATCTTCCATATTTGACCTTCATGAAGTTATCCCATATTGCTTGGGATTTATATTGCACCCTTGAATCTGTTATGCACATCCTTTCTAATGGTTTGGGCTTCAAGCCATCCTTTGGCCCCATTCAAATCATCTTGGAAAAACT
>SNQJ01S0045471.1:49273-83254 GCA_010110895.2 Picea sitchensis
TCATCTTGTACTTGAACATTTAAGTGGGGTAAAAGGAGGTTGCCCCCTTGAAGAGGCTTATTATCTGATATTATCTCTTTTTCAAGGCGTTGAGTACTTTTCCTGAGGTTTTTATATGCTATATTGATGTTTGGTTCTTAACAACTTGTTCCTTATAGGTGGGGTAGTAACAGGCAAGAGATTCACATCAAAAGCACTATTCCAAATGCTTATACAAATCTATGATTTAAACAATTTAACTGACCCTATGAAACCAAAGGGACTAATAGTTTCATATACAGGAAAAGCTGCATACAATGCAGGTGGAACAACAGTTCACTCTGCATTTTTAATTCCTTTTAATAAGTCACATTTTCTTCCACTCAGCAAGGAAATGTTAGATACCTGATCTAAACTATATGACGAACTACAACTTGTATTCATAGATGAGATATCTTTGATTGGAAGTCACTTCTTATATTCCATTGACAATCAACTGAGAAACATAAAATATGTGCACACCAAATACTTTGGTGACATTGAAATGATATTCTGTGGGGATCTTTACCAGGCGCAACCCATCCAAGATTCTCTAATATTTGAACAACCTACAGTCAATATGCAAATATGCAGTAGTTAACTCCCTTCCTCTCCCTAGACAGTCTACAACCTATACATGCACTTATGCAAAATCGAGTAAAACTCAAGGTGGAAAATTTCTGGAAAGTGGAACCCTCAACCTCTAATGGGAGAGAATGAAAAGTCACACACGAGGATTTAGTGTTGCTGGAGGAATGTGACTTACGCCCCTTACAAGAGGCGATCTCCCTATGAAAAATGAGACAAAGCAACGAGGAAGACATTCTTCACTGGGGTTATTCCCCACTGGGTAGTTTCAATATAAAAGAGGCCTACAATATTAAAACCAAAACGCATCTCCAACAGTCAGATGAAATATGGAAAAAACTATGGAAATCCAACCTCTGGCCGAAAGTGTCCCTGTTCCTATGACTACTTATCCAAAATCAGATTTTGACTTGGAAAAATTTATGAAAAAGAGGCTTCATAGGAACCTCTGCTTTCCCTCTTTGTATGCAACAAGAGGAATCAATGGAGCATTTGTTAAATCAATGTTCCTATAGTGCATAAATCTGGGACATGGTCGTGCAAATTATAAGGAAAACAGATAGAGCAAGGGGCAACATCATCCTCACCATTAAGGAATGGCTTCAAACATCCTTCGCCAATCCTATTCTTAATAGGATATGACAACTGCTCCTTGTCTTGTCGTCTAACAACTTTGGAAGGAGAGGAATAAAAGGATTTTTCATTCCAAACAATCATTGCTTAAACTGGTTTGGATAAAACATTATGAAAATATTCAATAGACAGTCAGGGCACAAACTTGGTCATCTAAGGATCTAACCCGAAACCCTTCTGAAAGTACTATCCTTTCCAATTGGCACCTCAACCTAAGTCAATCCCAAGCCATGTCAAATACCCCCTCACATTCAAAGCGCAACCCCTCATCTATTGTTTGCCTTCATCCCCCTCCAAGATTCTACAAGCTAAATTTTGATGGTGCGTCTAAAGGTAACCCAGGGCTTGTTGGATTTAGAGCTGCCATTAGGAACAGTTCATGTGGCATTAGTCACATTATGGTAGGCCATCTGGGACTTGATTCCAACTATTCGGTGGAACTATGGGGTCTTATAAAAGGAATCCAACTAGCTTCGTATCCAGGAATAACACAACTAATAATCAAAGGGGACTTTCAAGTAATCATTGCCTTAACCAGAAAAATTCTACATGGATCAGGTTCAGCTAACGTTTCTCCATGTTGGCATCTTCTCAACTCCCTAGAAATCCTAAAATCCACTCTTCGCCTAAACCTCACCCTTATCCCCTCCCACATAAAACGAGAGGTGAATAGTGGTAGATCGTCTAGAGAATGAGGGATTCTCCTTAATAGGAGAATATCTATGCTTGGCAGCCACCCTCAACCTAGCCCCCCTTATTCTAAAGTAATGCATTGACTTAGCCCGTTTGGATTCCCAGTACCTAGACGGGGTGCCACATATGCCTACACGCGTTTAATTTTCATCTAATCCCTTGCCTCCAAACCTCCACTTACCTCCCTCCCAAGTGTGACATTAACGCTCACACACTTTGCTTCAGTTTTTGGCTCATGGGAAATGTTGCTCTGTTAGTTTGGCGGACCCGCTCCTCTCATAAATGTAGTACCAACTCATAGATGGGCATTATTGTCATCTTAATGGCTCATTCAATGGCATTGCAATTAATTTCCCCTTTCTCCTTTGATGACAGCCTTGTCTTTTGGCACCTTCTTCCTTCCTTTGGCTCTGTGCATTCTGGCTTGGCCTTCCCTTTCATCCATCGTTGTGGATTTCACCTTGTAATTTGCTTCCTCTTGACTGCCATGCTGAGAGAAAGAGGAAATCTAAAACATGGTCCAGCTTACTTCCGCTACCTAGATAATCGAGGGCATCTCTACACTCCTTTGCAGTCTTCTTCATTCCATCCGACCCTTGTCTAGAAAAATTTGGGCGCTAGCAGTATCAATATGGATGTGGAGGAGGATATCCAGAACGACCCTATGCAACAAAGGCACAATGCTTTGTTAAATACCAAATTAATGAATACAAAATACCATAATAGTACCAAATATATCTGAATACAATCACCACACAAGATATATGGAACAATATAGATAACCACCACTTTATTATAAGAAAACCCTTGAGGTAGGGAAACACCATACAATGAATCCTATTATGGAAGGGATCCTCTCTTGTTAACTTTCCTCTTTGAGGGGGCTTCCTCCTATTGAGATATCGATCCAAATACAATAATTCTCTTCTATATCTCATTACATTGCATGAACCCCTTTATATAGTGATACCAACCACCTAAGAACATTCTAGAGGAAGAACCTTCTAGAAGCAGAAGTTCTCTTACGTTTATTATATCTAACTACCTACCATAATGGGCCTTTTTTAATACTATAGTGGACCTAGTCCACCTTACATTGAATGAACTCCACTATGGGCCCTCCGACCCCCCCACTACCTCTCTAGCTACCTAACATTCCACCCCCCTTATGAAAGTGTTGTCCTCAATGCTTGGTGTACAACCATATACCAGGGTCCCATGGATAAGTGTGGACCATAGTGCTGAAGTAGACTAGAGAACCAGGGTCCCATTGAGAAATGAAAGATACTATGTTGAAGTAGCCCAACCGCCATTGTAAATCGGGGTCCCATGTCCAAGTGCTCATGTGAACTCCACGCGAAAGATATCAAAACCCAATAACCAACTAAAAATAATGCCCCAAACACTGACACCTATCATGTGGATCCAAATAAGAATATCCATCCCCTTGAGAATATACCACTGTATAATATGTAGGTTGAACACTAGTAATCATAATGAACTCCTGATTTGTCACATTGATGTTCTCTACAGAAGGTGGAGTAGAGTCATCAAATAAAATATGAAAGTGCTTGTCATCCAAAAAATGACAATTATCCATATACCAGTCATTACAATTGGCCTCAAAATCATACCAAGCATATACTTCTTAATTATATTCATCCCTGAGATCTGCCATAAGATATCTCTCCTACATGCTATCCAATATCCTTTTCATATTGTGACAACTATCCTTAATAACTTGTTGCCCTCGTGCAGATGGTGCTCAAGGGCTCAATCTTTTGTAGAATTCCCATGAGAAGTTAAGAGCTAATATCCATTGGAAACACAACATATAATATATCAAAAGAAATCACTTAAAATGATTTATCCAATGACACTGATCTGATAGAAATATGAACACCTTGTGAAAAGTTATGACCTCTATAGTCCTATTGTTGTCACGAAAACTGCCCAAAATCACTAATTTTAAATCAACGATATATTCACTTCTGAAGCTCCGATTTGGATGATTTTTTTTTTGAAATAGCCTATTTTTGAAAGAGGAACTCATATATGTAATTTTGTTTTATCAAATTCAGTCGCCAGGTGCTAAAAAAAAAAAAAAATCGCGTCGTCGTTAACAGAAAAAGCCATGAAAAATTGCAGATTTTAAAATGTCGATATCTTGACTTCCCAGACTTTGTTTCAGACGATTTTTTTTTTAAATTGGGTGTTGTTTTGATAGGAACTCGGATATACAACCCATTTCTACAAATTTTTAACAAAAATATACAAAAAGTTTCCAAAATGTTGCGTCTCTCTTTTTCTTCTCCAAAAAAAAATAAAAAATGGCCACACTTCTTGCCAAGGAAAGTGCTTTGCTACCACTTGTTAAGTACCAAAGACCCGAATACAAAATACCATAATAGTACCAAAAATATCTGAATACAATCACCACACAAGATATATGGAACAATATAGAAAACCACCACTTTATTATAAGAAAACCATTGAGGTAGGGAAACACCATACAATGGATCCTATTATGGAAGGGATCCTCTCATGTTCACTTGCCTCTTCGAGTGGGCTTCCTCCTATTGAGATATTTCTCCAAATACAATAATTCTCTTCTATATCTCATTACATTGCATGAACCCCTTTATATAGTGATACCAACCACCTAAGAACATTCTAGAGGAGGAACATTCTAGAAGTAGAAGTTCTCTTACATTTATTATATCTAACTAACTACCATAATGGGCCTTATTTAATACTATAGTGGACCTAGTCCACCTTACATTGAATGACCTCCACTATGGTCCCTCTGAGCCCCTCGCTAACTCTCTAGCTACCAAACATGCTCTGACTCCATATTTCAGGAAAAGAACAAAATGAGATCCTCTTGAGGGGCACTGGGGATTCCCAATAATAGAGGATCTACCTCTAGTGATCCCAGCTTCGGTTTAGGCAATTCCTCCAGCCTCCCTGAATGTGAATCCTTCATACACAGACGACTACTCTTCG
Source organism: Picea sitchensis (assembly GCA_010110895.2). Classification (NCBI taxonomy): domain Eukaryota; kingdom Viridiplantae; phylum Streptophyta; class Pinopsida; order Pinales; family Pinaceae; genus Picea; species Picea sitchensis. The sequence goes on from SNQJ01S0045471.1 coordinate 54,212, forward strand.
TAATGTTTCTCAGAGGAACAACTCCAACTCATCTTTGATTGCACAAGTCAATCTTAGATCAACATTGTCTCTAGGACATTATCAATCGTAGAATGGATGCTCTTTTCGACTCCCTCTCAAGCGAGTCTGCTCATTCTCGCTGTCCAGTTTGTCGTCATCCTTTTTCCTTTTCTCGAGAGTGGAGATCGCCTACTTCTGGTACTGATGGTCTTTGATTTTTTGGGTAGAGCCCTCGATTATCTATCTATGGCTTCTATAGACTTTTTGTTATTTTGTTAATAACTTCCAAGCTTGTTTTGGACAATTTCAATTCACCCTGGTGCGAGCTCTAGTTTTCGTTAATGGCCAGCGAGGTGCCAGGGTTCCGTTAATACAAATTTTAGCTTAAAAAAAATAAAATACAATTTTAGGAGGTATTTCAATCATTCTTCAAAATATTAAGTGAAAGTGTAATTTCCAACACTAATTTCCCTACATTATAGGAAGAATTTCTTTAAACACTACCAATCCCATCCCACCTCCTAACACAACATTCTAAAACTTTTTCCTTTCTTTCTAAGTCAATTCCTTTTATTTTTTATGTATTGCGAAGAATATCTTGGTGTACCTCATAAAATATTAAAGGCTAATATGTTTGTTCTTGTACTTAAAATGCTATCAATGCCATCTTTTTTATTGTTAAAATTATCATCTTTTTAAAAATATATTATAAGTATTTATTTTATTTAATTTTTAAATTTTTAAATTTATTGTTATAATATTAGTGTCACTATATTTTTGTCATATTCTAAATGCTTTTCAAATTAATTATTTTTGTGTTGTTTTTTCCTAATAGAAAATTTGCCCAATTATATTAGTAAATATAATTTGTTTACGTCATCAAAATCCATGACTAGGATCGATCCAGGAGAAAGACAGTCCCAAAATGGAGAAGCAAGGGAAACTTATTCCCATTTACAAATTCGATCAACATGTGTCGGAACCAAAAAGGGTCTAGAAGAGATCATCAAAAGACAAAATTGATACAAACTAAGAGGGAGATAACTTCCTATGAAATACAATGGAATAGATAGTAGATAAGTACCAAGCTATCTAAAACAAAACTCCAACTGAAAGAACTAAAGACTTAGTATATACTAAGAAATTGCTTGGAGCCTTCAACCCCATTAATCCATTGGTAGAAAGTGATCTGACCTTCTGGTTCCCTCAATGACATCTTCGAGAGATGATCAAATTCAACATTATATTCCTTGTAGATGTGCTCAAAACTAATGTCAAGAAAGGATTTGATTAAATCCATAATTCTAGACTTCCAACCCTCAATAGTACTTGACTTAAGTCTACCTCTATTGGAAAGCCAATCAATCATTACTTTAGAATCGCCCAGGACTTGGAGTCTATGGAAAGACAGATGTAAATCCAACTTGAGTGTTGCCCATACTCCCATTAACTCAGCTCTAGTATTTTTGCCTCTCCCACAATTAAAAAGCCATCTATAGAATGTTAAGTCTGTTTTTTTAAAGACTCCGCCGACCCCACATTTTTGGTTGTCTGGTTGGGCAGCTCCATCAAACCATGCTGTGGTAATTACCCTTTTTGAAGAAATCATAATAGAACGCAAAAGGGGCATACTTTTGAGAATTTTATCGTCTTTTGTGAAGGCCTAAAGTTTTATAAATCACTAAGTGGAATGATGGATTATTCTCCTCGAAAATAGTTAAGTTCCTCTCTAACCAAATAAACCAACATATGTGTGCAACAATCTTTGTAGGAACAAACTTTTCTTCCACCCAGTTTTTAAAACACTCATTCGGGGTATTCCCCTTCCAACAATTTTTGAAGCTCAGAATCATGGCCAATCTCTCCCACACTGATTTTGCAAAGGAGCAATGAATGAAGAGATGATTGGTGTTTTCAATCTCTTGAAGACAGAGATGACACCAAGAAGGTCCTTCCCAACCTTGAATTTTTAGATTTTCCCAGGTTAAGATCTTATTCTCCACTACCAACCAAATGAAACATTTTATTTTGAGTTGCAAGTCCCATTTCCATAAAGCTTGTCTCCACCCTATTACTTTTGTTAATCCTTGAGTTGAAAGAAAAGCCTGATAAGTATTCTTTACAGTGAGGATTCCAGAATTATCGCCTCTGGTCCACAAAAGTTCATCTTCTCTGTCTTTGAGACAGGCACCTGAGTCGATAAGGGCCCTCTGAAAATAGTTCCATTCATCTTCTAAAACTCCTCAAATGCCTAAATCGGAACTGGAGATCCACAAGGAGGAGGAGTGACAGTCTGTGAGCCTCCTCTCCTGGAAGAGAGAGGTGATATTGCGTTTATTTAATTCAGATAGAAGATTTAATGAGATGAAATACTTATCACCCATTCCTAAGGTCCTGTCTCTACCAAGAGAAATGAGATGACCCGAACCCAGTGACCAGCTTAACCAATGAGTGATCAAATGGACTAATTTCAGTAAACCTTTCCAAAATCTGGAAACCATATTTAGGTGGAAAGTAGGAGACCTGAACCGATTTTTAACCATTGTATGGGGAAGGTACTTATCAACAATCACTTTATGCCAAATACCATCACACATTAAAACACTCCAAAGAGAATTTGCAGCCAAGGCCTTGTTGAAATTGAAAACATTTCACAGACCCCATCCTCCATATTTTTTTGGAAGTGTGAGAAGTCCCACTTGTAGAGATGAAAATGTTTTGAATCATTGTTTCCCTTCTAGAGAAAATTGAACATAATTTTTCTCATATTATTTAACACAGTAAACGGGATGGTTTCTAGAGACATCCAGTACACCGGTTGGATTTCTAACATGGACTTCAATAAGGTAAGGTGACCTCCCAAATATAGCCACTTGTAGCACCAATTTCCTATCTTCTTTTCCACTTTCTGCAACATCTAGTTCCAATATTCAACATGCTACAACCCAATTTTCAAGTGATAACCAAGATATTTGGAACCAATAGATAGATCAGAGAAAGTAAAGGGCATAAAAGTTTTGTAAGGAGCTAAATCCATAGCCGACAGTCCTTCATGGAGGGATGAAGATTTTGTTTCATTTACCTTAAGACCACAAGTTGAACAAAATAGTTTAACGATCTTGTCAATCTCCCACAATTCACTTAATGTAGAATTTGACATGATAATGGCATCATCTACAAACAAAATATGAATAATTATAAGAGTTCTTGAGACTTTTATACCAATCATCAAATCGTCGTTCTGGCCCTCTTTTAGAAGATGGCTGAGACTTTCCATAATCAAAATAAATAAAAAAGGTGATAAAGGGAAACCTTAGCGCAGTCCTCTACCACTTTTGAAGAAATCAATGGCGTCCCAATTTAATAAAACAACAAAAGACGAGGAAACAACACAACTCATAATCCAAATAGTCATCCCAATACCCATACCAATTTGGATTAAAATCATCCTTAAAAGATCCCAGTTTATACAATCGTAGGCCTTCTGAAGATCCAATTTCAGAACTGGAGATTTTAAATTCTTTCTTTTTATACTATGGAGGCATTCATGTACCGTCCCAATAGCATCTTGGATCCATCGACCTTTCAGAAATCCTAGCTTCTCTTCTGAAATTGATCTGGACAGTAATGGCTTTAACTTGTTTGCTATGATCTTTGTGGTAACTTTGTAACATAGGTTGCATAAGGAAATAGGCATGTATTCCCCGAAAGTTTGAGGCTTATTAACTTTTGGCATTAAGGATAAAAAAGTTTAATTAAGTTCACTGGAGATGATACCTTTTATTCTCTCTTCTTCCACCATTTCTAAAAGGTCTACCCCTAATAGATCAAAGTAATGTATAAAAAACTCTACCATCCATCCATCAGGCCCTGGACTCTTGTCAAACTTGAAAATAGACAAAACCTCTTTAAGTTCACCCAAGAGAATCAGACTGTACATGGACTCATCTTCATTTTCAGTGACAAACCTAAAGAATAGACTCACCACTTTAACTTGGTCACAATTCGACGGAGGATCATGTGCTTTGAAAACAAATTTAAAATATTAGATTGCCTCTGCTTTAAGATCCTCGTGACCACTGTGAAGAAAACCAATTTCATCTTTGATTTCCCAAAAAAATTTACGATTTCTCCTGAAACTGGCAAAGTTATGGAAACAATTGGTGTTTTGATCACCACTTTTGATCAATATGGCCCTACTCCGTTGTCTCCAGAGTTCTTCCTTTTCCTTTAAGTACTTGTTTCTACTTTGTTCAAGAATTTTTAGATATAAATCCTCCTCTATGTTTCTCGAACCTCCCAAAGAGTGCCAAAGAGTATTCTTTATTTTTTATACTGGCTTCAACAAAAATGTATTTTATTTTATATTGCGTAACTTTGCCCACTGTTTAGTTTTGGATTTCAGTTCTTTAAGTTTCCAAACAAACCTTCTTTGTTTTCCACTCTCTCCATTGAATTTTGGGTTTGTCCAGAGATTTTGAACCATATAAGAGAAATCTTATTCTAACAACCATTGTGAGTTTAATTTGAAAGGGTAAGTCTTGAACAAAGGATAAATTTCCAACTGTAATAACACCGAAGCATGGTCTGATACAAATGGAACCACCTTCCCTTGCTCGATATCGATTATTTTTTTGTTTTGGAAAAGGGATTTTAAAAAACCGACCAAGGACCCCACAGTAGCCGAACCACCCCAGGTCTCACCCGACAATAAAGTAAAGTTCAGATCCCCTGCAATGACTAGGTTTTTGATAGATAACAGTCTGGAATCAACAACTAGGTTCCAAAACCTTATTCTCTCCAAACAAGGACCATAGATATTAATCAAATCAATCTCCCTTTTTCTATTTATATAGGATCCTGTCAATAAAAGTCCATGAACAATGAGAAACTGAACCAGATTGTAAATACTCGGATCCCATGAAGCCATCAGTCTACCAGAAATACCAAAAGAATTAACTGCACAACAAACCCAGTTCAGGCGGAAATCATGCATGAAAGATCTTGATTTTTGAGCCGACACCAATGTTTCCTGAAGAAATACAATATCAAGCCGAGTTATATCCATTACACGTCGAAAGGAGGCTGATTTTAGGGTGCGTCCAGTCCCTCTGAGGTTTAGAGAAAGAAAAATCATTATTTTTCACGAGTCAAGGACTTCATTGCTCTAAGTGCCCCATTGTCAATGGAAGGATGCGTATCAGGATCCAAGGAAGTCGAAACTGTTGATTTTTTCCGGGCGCTCCTCGTCTTCACTGGAGAGTATTCTATACCCAAGACCCCTAGACTAGACAAACTCTTTCCCTACCCCTTCTGCATGTGAACGAGAATTGTTTTTCTCCCCAACAGAATTACCAGGATGAATAAAAAAATTACCAAGATAGACAGGTAGTTGAACCGAGGAATTAGGATCATGAATAAAAGGTAGTAAGGAATCCAAAACCGCATGTAGGGTAGACTCATCTTCTTCTGGTTCATGGTAACCCAGGAGGGAAGAGGAGACATCAAAAGACAAGCTAGTTGGTTGTAAGGGATTGGCCAATGGAGTAGTAACTGACAAAACATCAGGAGGACCAGACTGGTTTAAACCATCTATAGGCTTTACCGGACAAGAAGGAAAAGTTTCTCCACCCAGAGTACTGACCGACAAGATAGACTTATGTTGTTGACTCACTGACCCTAAGTCACAATTTTTTTTATCCAACATAGAAGACACATCAACACTTGTAGTCAAATTTATGAACCAGTCTGATGCATCCAGAGCATCCTTTTCTAACACAAACAGTGTGGAATAAAGTGTAGGGCAAAGGATTCTTAACTTACCTGTCACCATACCCGCCGATTCTTACAGACCGAAATCTTCCTGTGGAAACTAGAAGGAGCTGAGACCAGTGAAACCAGCACCCGAGGAAAAGTCCTATGTATTTCGGTGAAGTGCACAGTCTTCAGATTCTTCATCCTCCACTACAAAACCTTTGTAGTCTCGTCTCAGGTGACCAGTGCTCTGGACTTCGACAGGTTGTCGAAGGCAGAGTGCAAGACGATGTAGAGATCATGGGATCTTGGCCCCTTTTAGGGCCCTTTTTGGGATTTGGGATTATGTAATGGGTATGGGGACATCGGCCCATGGGTTTTACCCATGTTTAGGCCTATTTTATAAAGTATAAATAGAAGCTAGGCGATGTAAGTAGTGGTGATCCATATGCGAAGATGCTAAGTGCTAGAGTTCGATATATTTGATCGAAAGTGCTAAGTGTTGAATAGAGATTGCTTTTGTGCATACTGTATGAGGCTTGTAGAGCTCAATGCAAGCAAGTGTAAGAGATTGAGAAGAGGCTTAGTGCTATAGCCTAGCCTGCAAAAGGAGGATCTAGCGAGGTGCGTAGATCTCCTGTCCTTTGTGAAGTAGGGTTTTTGTGGCTCTGTGCATGTAACTAATTAAAAGAGACAATAAAGAAGAGAAGAGTTGGTGGACGTAGCCCTAGGGTGGGGGTGAGCCACGTACATGTTGTGTTGCTATGTTTTGTGTGATGTATTGATGTGTTTATTTTCTTAGTGCTTTAATATAGATGAATGATTTGTTGATGCTTAGTGCTTAATAATGTGGATGGATGTTAGATCTGGATTATGAACATGTGCTTAGTGCTTGAATCTGCTAGATCTGATCTATTTTGTAATGCTAAGTGTTGCTAGATGCTAGATTTGGTTGAATACTGCGATGTTTTATAATTAGGGTTTAATTGCGCTGTAACTCAAATTGGATATTGATGAATGTTAACTATTGAGTGCTTTGTTAAGTGTTATAATCACATATCTGTGACCCAACTAGGGTTGCAGACATCTGATTCCTACAACCACCCCTTCCTCTACCTCGGGTGAGACTTCATCTACTTTGCAGGTGTTGCCGAAAGGGCCAATAGTTAGGGTTTTTTTGGTGCGTTGTTGTAGAGTTGAACCTTGGGTATGCCCCTATGCCAACAAATGGTTCCGTTGTCGGGACCTGAAACTGTGATTGCTGGGAACTGAGGAAAAAAAAAGTTTTGTGCGAATATATGACCTAAAATTGTGAAAGCTCTGTGCATAGATCTGTCTCCCTAGTGCATAGTATTCTACTCGATCTGTGAAGCTCTGTGCTAAGAAAAGAAGTCTGATCTAAAGAAAAGAGGTAAGATCTGGGAGCTTTGTGTCTTGACAAAGGTGAAAGTGAGACTAAAGAGGTAACACCTGCAAGCTTTGTGATATGTAGAAGTAAGATAAGTGGAAATTTTTGTTTATAGAGTATGAATCTAGGTATGTTTGATAAGATTTGTCCTAGCTTGAAAACTAGGGCACTGATAGAAGAAAGAAGATTTGATATGAATAGATCTGATAAGAATAATGAAAGATATGTTATACCTATGCATAGAGAGAATGTTCATACTAACATATGGATGCAGGAACCTAGAAAGAATTTGTTGCGGGTTAGCTACCATGATCCTAGCGCACAGTATAGGAGAGGTTGGGGATCATTTAATAGAAAGAGAGGAGTAACCCTTTGTTACAGTTGCAGAAGACTAGGACGTCTTGCTAAGGAATGCTCTGTGTTATCACCGAAATTTCATCCGCAAATGGTTACAGGAATCCAACATCTTCAAAACACTCATTAGTTCACTCATGGACCAAAAATGCATTTCCAAAGGGTTCAAAACTATACAACTAGCAATAAAATAAGCATGCGCTAAAACTACACAAGGCTCGCGCACACGTGCAACAGTCAAATAACATCAAAAAAGTGCACAAGTGCCCGATGCGCGACTGTGGACGCAAAAATCTGTGCACACCTTAAAACGGTGCATTTATGATATTGGTCAACCTTCCACCCACTTTTGGTTCATCTTCCAAGTCGATTTGACACCCAAATCCCGGTTGAATTTGACTAGGGGGTTGTTCAAAGACTTAAAGGTTCCCTAAAGGGCCCCTTGTTCACACTAAAGCTGGTTGAATAATGCCTCAAAGCTATGCTATAAAAAGAAGCTATGGGTGCACTACATTTTCAAGGAATTCATTTGTATTGTTATGTTGCTTATATTCTCTTGGAGGATTCTCTTTCCTCATCAAGAGCATGCAAGCACCATCTCATTTGGCCATTCACATCACCTCTTGAGTGAATGTGCTTTGGATTCTCTTCACCATTTCATTCTAGTTTGTTACTTGTAAGAAGAGCTCAATATTTGGGGGTCCAAGAGAAGAAGAGCTCAATATTTGGGGTCCAAGAGCTCCTTGGGAGGAAGAGGGGAATCCACATCTCCCTTTCTCTTTGGTGTTTTCTTCCACTAATACAACCTTCCATTGGTGGCATGAATGTTGTTTATTTGTTGTTCTAATGTCCTTATGCACTCTAGTTTAGTTTCTTTTCTAATGTTCTTAAATAGTTCGCTGTTTATGTTTTAAGGATTTATACTTCTAACTCTTTCCTTCACGGTTGTCTTACCGCTAACCCAATTCGACTTATAAGCATCTCTATTTTTCTCTCATTTAGGTGACAAAAGAGATGCAACAGATTGCAACCTAATCCACTGGGGAAAGGTATGAATTTCCTCCCCCATTTGGGTTATTTTAGCTCTTCCTTTTGTTTCTTCAACTTGCAGGAACCATAACCGGCTCAGGTCGACCTGCAAAAAAACAAATTCAAAGCTAAGTTGAGAGATTTTCATCCAGAATTTATTTCAAGGCTATGTAACAGCAAGTGCATGGGTTTTATAACTCACATGCGCGTCTTTCGACCACATGCACAAAATCCCCTGTGTTTCTCAGCACCCTCTACGCACTATGCCCAAAAGTCATTTTTAATCTGTGCATTGGCGCCCAATGCACCTCTGTCTACTCTGTGACCCGCGCATCTACCCAGAAAATCAAATATTGTAAGGGTTTTTGTGATTTGTTGAAGGCCCATAGCCTTATCAAAATTGATTTCATGCAGATTATAACATGCATCACACTTAGATACCCTCTCGATATGAAGGGATTAGTCAAAACATAATCAATTAGGAGGTTAAAATCATTATTTCCTCTTTTTCTTTCATTTTTGCCACATGGATGGTTTGCTTTGATTAAAGTCTAAATTGGAATCATTCTACATCACATATAAAACTTGCATTGGGACCATAAATTGGATATCAATCTTTGAGTATGCTCCTCTCTCGCGCCCCAAAGAGATCTTGAGAATCAGAAAGAGATTGAGGGAAAATTTCATCTCCCTTAAAAAAGATGAAATCTTTAGGAGAGGACAACAGCCCCCTCGGGTCTCCTCTTAGTTCATTTTTCAAACACATCTTAAAATTGTAAGGGCCCATACATGCCCACATGCTACAAAGATAGGATAGTGATTGAAGTTTACTTTCTTAGATTAAATCACTAGGGAAGTTTAAAGGTTTTGTAACGGGTCCATACATGCCCACATATGAAAAATCTAGGATAGTTTCAAAGCTTTCTTAGATTAAATCACACTAGGGAGTTAAAGGAATAGTAAGGACCCACATGTCCACATGCTAGTTTCCTAGGGACTTTAAAATTTCGCAAGGTTGTACCAATAGAATTTAGTTAATTAGGTAATCAAGACTTGTAAGGACCACACGAAGTCCACATGCAACAAGTTGACACCTAATTTATTAAAAATATTGGCACACTTTCACTTGTTCACACACAAAGTTCACCAATCACTCACATAGTTTTAACTAGAAATCGTGGAGGTAGAAGTAAGTTTCCTCCAACGGGATTCTTAAATGCCCCACCCTTCTTCTTGACAAAAACTATCCACTCCCAGTTAATTTCAATGAGGTTGTTTCCCACCCCCAACCTCTCAAACAACCACACCTAAAATCTTTCTAAAAACTCACTAAGTTTTCCTCCACAGGAGCTGCCAAAAGAAAGTTTTTAGTCTAGGTAGGATTTCGGTGATAGGCATCCAAATAACTCCTCGTTATCTGGTTCTCACATCTTCAAACAATAGAAGTTGTCAAATAGGGAACTTTAAATCCTCCAAGTCAATTGTTCCTACACCATAATGCAGGGAGACACCCGTGAAGGGTTGAAGGCTGAGGTCTAGTTATTCTGTGTGTCCCCCCTTGAGGCACCCACCTCTTGGATCCAACCCGTGACCCATTTCTGAGGCCAAAAATCTAAATGTCTCACTTTGACCGAGGTACCTAGTGACCGAATTTTAGGACATCTTCCCAGGTGGCAATTGTGGGCTGCAATTGCACCTTGATCAGATTTTGTGTGGCTATTAGGAAATATCACCATCTCTTTCGGGATATGCACCCTCAACCCCTCATTATAACTGATTACTTCATCCTTCACTAGTGCCTCTTTCGGTGGCTTCAGACCCCACTATTGAGTGCTATTGGAAGGTCCAGTTCTATTTGAGAGGAAGGACGTTACATCTTTTATGACATGAGCATTTATTTTCTTTGTTCTCCCATGCAGACAAAATTCACCTACCCACATGTATGCTTCTTTATCAAATTGATTTATGTATGATGCTCTTGTAATTACATATGATTGTGAAGTATATTGTGAAGGTTCAAAAATTATAAAGATTGTTGTTCATTTATTTTCTCTCATCCCTACCCACACACATCCACTTTGCTAGTCAGACATCATAGGGGACCCACAAAATCCCCATCATTCAAGATGCTTGCTAAATATCCCTCCCATTCTAAGGGGAGTTCCTAGCCTTGCCAACCCATCAACCATAGTTTCTCACACCCATGTGAGTGCTACTATCTTGGGATCATCATTGCTTGGTTCCACTTTACTTGGGTCCACTTCCCAAGGTCAACCATCCACTCGCTCTCCTTTACACGGAAGTGGGGGGTCAACTTCTTCTCAAGGGCGAAGTACAAACCCACCTAGTCCCCCTCAAGGGTCAAGTATGCCAACCATATCATGACCTTTCACTTATGGTTCTCTTCAAACAACATCATGGACGATTTCGTCCGATTGAGGTTATTTCAATGCACACTCACTGGCCCATTAGCCAAGTGGTATGTAGAAGAAAAATATGGGTCCCATGTGACCTTTGAATCCTTGGCCAAAGCATTTTTGACCTTCTTTCAACTACCAATTCATCATGACAGTGGCCTCGAACTAATCTCAAAATTTAAACAAACTTCTGCCATGCACATCGCCAACCACATTCACGAATGGCATCAGCGACGTCTCTACAAAGCTGAAGCCACCCCACATCAATGCCTTAATTGGTTTCTCAAATCACTTGTTTCCCTCCTTTCCAAAGATGTGGCCGCCACCTTCCCCCAATCGGAAGAAGAAGCCATCAGCAAGGCCCAACAGTTCAAACTCATTTATTCACAGTCAGGGTATTTATATATAGTACTACTTGACGCCCCGAGACCCATGCCATTTGACCAAGATAAACCTGGGATGTCTCACTTAGAAAATGGATTAATTGGTACCACTACACACCAAAATTCACACCCCCAACAACCACCTATGTATGGAAAACCTCAATATCCACCAGCATATGGAGGACCCCCTTATTATCCTCCTCCCTCTTATCAACAACCATACCCCTTGGCCTTTCCTCCACCAATCAGTGGACCACCGCCAACACCCATAATATGCCCCATAGCTCAACCTAGTTCTAGTACCCCCTCTACCTCTGCTTACACCCTAAGCACCAGTGAAAGCAACACACCTTCCTATACACCCTACAGATCATAACCATAGAATAATCCATACTTTCCATTTCCAAGTCCTCCCCAACCCATTATTTCTCCACAAGGGAAACCACATGTTGGGGTTAATTTTCTTCAACCCTCTCCTGTTCAGCAGTATCAAAATTTTGAACAACTAAATACGACTAATCCATCCCATCAGTCAAACAATGAAAAAAATAAAGGAAAAAACCGAAACAATAATAATATTGGACCTAGAGGAAACCAGAACTAGGGGAACCAAAACCCCCAAGGGGGCAATAACAACAAATGCCAAGGGAAGAACAACAACAACATTCAAACAAACTTCCCTTGTGCCCTTTATGGTGAGTATGGCCATTATACTCACCATTTCCCCCTAATTGCGGACTTCAAATGAATGAAAGAATCCGGAAATGGACCACATCCCCCAGTACCTCCTGCTCCCTAGTAGACCTCACAACAATATCTGCAACAACCCCCCTCAGCTGTGTTACAAAACCCCATACCACACCAAGGGGTAATGAACACCCAACAAGAGGTGCATTCGACCCCACCACAGATAGGACAGTACGCCAACCCATGCCCTCTTACAAATCACACTATCCTCCTCACTAGTGAGGAAGAAGTCCTTCTACAGACGCGCGCGGTCGTCAATACAGTGCACCCTTTGACCCTACTCCCACTACCTCGGAGGCCACCCCAGTCACAATTGGCCCACCTTTGATGATTTTTTTCCCTAATAATGAAACACCTCTTCGCATCCCTCACATCCCATTATGAAGGAATGCCAACAACCCTCAGGATAGGACGACCCACAATTATAGTCTGGTCAATGACTTGGCATAATTCCCCGCTGCCATGTCAGTCTTAGAAGTTCTTCAAACCTATCCTACTCAACGTAAGTCATTACTTTCTGCTCTGGGGGTAGTCGACCCTACTGATACTCGCCTCATCACCTTCAATCTCGATAGTGGGGAACCTTGTCTCCCTGCTTTGGTCTCTTTCCAAATACCGGTTAAAATCCGGAACATCACAGTCCATCGTTGCATTATTGATGAAGGTGCATCCACATGCATCATGTCCAAAACCATCTGGCAGAAACTTGGCTCTCCAGAGCTCATACCATCAGCCATTACTCTAAGGGATTATGATGGATGACCCTCTTCTCCTGAGGGGCTCTTCCAAAATGTCCCCGCCAAACTCGAGGGAAAAACCATTTTTATTTACATTGAGGTTATCGATGCCCCACTCAATTACAATATTTTGTTTGGTCGTAGCTACATGTATGCTAAGAAGGCAGTCGCCTCTTCTGTGTTCCGAACCATGATGTTTCCCCATAATGGAAAGATCATTACCATCGATCAAGTATCACATTATGAGCCTAACCCTTCATCCAACATCGGCAACATCCTCCCTTTTGTCCACACTAATCCAGATGCCTATCCACTCATCGAGATGGGCCCCAGAATTTTTAAGGACCCATCCTTGCTAGGGACATACCACAGAGCACCACCACTCATCCATCCCTCAGCACAAGTATATGTCATCTCCACCAACGGAACAACAATTGAAGATACTCTCCCTCCCACCGAGGCCTCTTTCATCCCTGACATCCCACTAGTCACAGAACTTTTCCCTCGAGAATCCCTTGGAACTTGTTTAGATCTACTCGTTCTTGATCTTTCCGTCCCCCAAGGCCATATCCTGGTTTGGGAAACGGTCCCCCAAGCCATTACCCAAATCTCTTTCTTTTACCCCCCACCGGGTGTACAAGCTTTCCAGGTAGCTGCAAAGCTCACCCTTCCTAATATGGTGCTAGCAATCCTAGTATGGTATCCTCATCCACCTGAGATGGTCCCTCAACCATCCCTCCCTCCCCAAACAGAAAGAAATCCCGATGCAGATTCCAATACTTACCCCCACCATCCCACCCATACCCCCACTCACTAGCACCCCTACTATAGCTAGGGGAAGACAGAAGAATAAAGAGCCTGCTTCTCCGCTTCCACCACGAGTTCATCCTCCTTGTGCACTGTGCGAGAAAGATGGACACCCCACTAATAAGTGCCCATCTCTCCTTGAGCTACACAATTTAATTCAACTCCCGCGGGCATCGACGCCACTCGTCACGCCCTCCAATATTGTCGCTATCTCCCCTAACACAAGTAGCAAAGGACTGCGAACCAAATTCACATGCACCATCTGTTCAAAATATGGCCATTATACACACCATTGTCCAACGTTACCTCAATTCTGACAGATGCTAACAATAGTATGATAGAGATTTCAGCAAGAACCCACCCCATCTACATCATCCACAACACACTTCACCGACATCCATTATGTCATGACCTTAGTCAACGAATGTATGAAGTGCCCTTTCTCTCTCTGTGAATTGTTAGATCATTTCACATATCAATGTCCTATGATCATTGAATATAGGCATCGCTAAATGGCCCTTATTCCAAACCCTACACCCCCCCTCTAGCAGAACCAATGAGTACCCCTACCCCATCACTTGATGTGGTTCATATATTCTCGCCTAAACCTGAGGCCTTGCCCAAAAACATAAACCCTAATTCTATGCAGGAGGATACGGCAACTAACATGTAGTGCATTGATCCTGAATCAACTGCCTCAATTTCCTAGAATCTCCAAATCTCCTCTAAAATTGCTCGTCCACTCAATAAGATAGCAAGTACAAATGAGGTGGCATTGTCGGCCCTACAACTATATATAGTCCATTTTGTCAAACTTCCAGACTCAATCCCGGGAGCTCCGAACATCTGTTTTTCGATCCGTCTTCAGCCACAAGATCAGGACCCCGTCACCTACCCAATTCCATTCCCCGGGCCATTTTCCATCCTCAGCCCCCAGGGGGGAATTTTTCTCATCTGATGCTCAGGTACGCATGCTTACATTCACATATTATTGAATAAATGTTATATGATATTTCTCTTCAGATATTGTTCACGTCGGGTATTAGGTTTTCATGTGTGCAAGTACTTGATCATCATACGTCAGCAGTATCCCTTTAGGTATATCATCGACACTGCATGTAGTCATTCCCTCTGAATATCAAATTGCATATCCCAGTGACACCCTCCGATCCTTGCCTTTAGGATCCCTATATCCGACTCTACAGTACTGTCACCTCCACTGCATTTTGGTACTGTCACCCGGTAGCACTCTCCCCCACATGAGTTGTCCCATTCATAGTCCCCTTTGGCACTTTCACACTCATGTTGTTTTCACCCTTCAGGGATGGGAGTCCCGATATTTTTACGCATCATCGAAAACTAGCCACATACTCCTTCTCCTCATTATGCTAGCCTACCCAATGGACTCCCAGGTTACTTCATCATGGTTCTATTTTGACAACACCCCCGTAGTATCATTAACCATCCATTTTCATCCACCATTAGTTTGCCCATCTGCAGATTGTCCTCCATCCATTTCCCTAAATAAAAAAACCCACCTATGGGGCGCTCACCCTCCATTTGTTTCCCAAACAACGTGTGCCATCATTGACCAAGCCATATTACACCAGGGCACCCATTTTTGTATCTGCACAGTCATCCCAACTTATTCTTTAATCTTTTAGTAATTGTACAAAACCTTTTCCCCGCATTTACATAGCATTTTGTTGTCGCCTTTAGTGACCTTCCTTTTTTGGCAAAGAAACCCTTGTCGCCCTTGGTTGGGGAATTTTTCACTTCCTCTCATCAATGAAATTATCCATAAACTCACCCTTGTTTAGTCATCCCCCTGACGCTAGATTCAATTTTACGGTTCCTGCCACTTTTCATATCTCCCCAATCAAGGGCAGCCTTGAGTTTCACCGCATCTTGACTTCGTCCATGTACCTCATCAGTTCTTGATCTCATCTAGTGGATTTCAGGAAGCCCTTTTCTTCTTGGAGTCGCGTCTCCCTTTCTGTCGACATCAGCATGGTTTCCAGAAGGGTGACAGTATCTTGACTCTCATTACCTTTACAATGAGGAGTCTCGAACGACACAAGGAAAACCACCATTGTTCTATGTTTTCGTTCACCCCCATAACATTCAACTTCAACACTATCTCATGTTACGGTGGGTCTTACTTTGTGACTATTTCAGTTGTTTTATCTTAGCCGAAGACCTCAGAAATTTGATAGGCTATCAATGCCTGTGAATTATCGACACCTCTTACAGGTGTCATCGCCTCTTTTCAAAGTTTGTTCACCATCATAATTGTCCTCTACCATTATCAAACCTCCATGGAGGGCACTGCAATTATCTACGTCAACATACAACTTCAACTACTGTCTTACACATTTTTTGAGTTACATGAGATGAGCATGGGACATGCCCACCTCGTTTGTACACAATTTTATTTTTTACACCTTGCAAAAGGTTTGGGTCCTACAGGTTCCCCTCTCCCTCCAACGGGTCGTTCTTGATACTTTCATCATCGCTCTTTCTTACAATGATACTCTCAGTAGAAGAAACATTGATGTACTTCGGCTATACGTATGCTCCTAACCTCACACATCAAGGGGCATCTGTTATCACCAGAATTTTGTTCGCAAATGGTTACAGGAATCCAACATCTTCAAAACACTCATTAGTTCACTCATGGACCAAAAATGCATTTCTAAAAGGTCCAAAACTATACAACCAACAATAAAATTAGCATGCGCTAAAACTACGCAAGGCGCGCGTGCACGTGCAACAGTCAGATAATGTCTGAAAAGCACACATGAGCGATTGTGGACGCAAAAAGCCACGCACACCTCAAAACAACGCATTTATGATATTGGTCGGCCTTCCACCCACTTCTGGTTCAGCTTCCAAGTCGATTTGACAACCAAATCTCGGCTGAATCCGACTAGGGGGCTAGTCAAAGACCTAAAGGTGCCCTAAAGGGCCCCTTGTTCACACTAAAGCTGGTTGAATAATGCCTCAAAGCTATGCTATAAAAAGAGGCCATGGGTGCACTACATTTTCAAGGAATTCATTTGTATTGTTATGCTTCTTATATTCTCTTGGAGGATCCTCTTTCCTCATCAAGAGCATGCGAGCACCATCTCATTTGGACATTCACATCACCTCTTGAGTGAATGTGCTTTGGATTCTCTTCACCATTTCATTCTAGTTTGTTACTTGTAAAAAGAGCTCAATATTTGGGGGTTCAAGAGCCCTCCCTTGGAGGAAGAGGGGATCCATATATCTCCCTTTCTCTTTGGTGTTTTCTTTCCACTAATACAATCCTTTCCATTGGTGGCATGAATGTTGTTTATTTCTTGTTCTAATGTCCTTATGCACTCTAGTTTAGTTTCTTTTAATGTTCTTAGTTTAGTTCTTTGCTTATCCTTTATGATTTATACTTCTAACTCTTTCCTTCACTGTTGTCTTGCCTAGCTAACCTAATTGGGCTTGTAAGCATCTCTATTTTTCTCATTTAGGTGACAAAAGAGATGCAACACCCTAGAAGAAGACCTAGTTGCCTATGTTGCAAAGCTATGGACCATGAAGTTTTGGATTTCCCTAGAATGACTGCTAAGGTTGAAAGGATGAATATGGGACAAGAAGACCATGAGAAAGGTAAAGCAACTGATATTATGGAAACACCCCAAAAAGAATAAGAAAAAGTATTGCTACAGATGAAAGAAACCTTGAATGACCACCGACATATTAGTTTATCAGAGATCTTCAAAGAAAAAGAGTGCATTGGAACAAGAATAGGAGACTTCGACAATGATTGTGTTCTGGATGAGGAAACACAGGTGAATATCATGACAGAAAGAACTTGGGAACTTTTATGGGAGCCTTCTATGATTCCTTCATTGGGGGGAATAGGATTATTCAAAGAAAATTTGATGACCCTATGTGGAAGACTTACCCAGATATCTATGAGTGCTCATGGAACTTCGACAAAGGAAGAATTTGAAGTTGTTAAATTTATTGAGAACAACACTCCATTTACTATGTTACTAGGAAAACCTTGGATTGAAGGAGATGAGGCTAGAAGGAAATAAGAAGAAGTCTTAGAACAAAATAAGCAAGAGTTAAAAGATTTCATGACTAGGAGGATCGCACACTTGATTGAAGAACAAAACAACCAAGCTAAGCTATTTAAAACCAGAGACTTGAACGTCAAAGTGGGAAGAACACTAGAAGACCTACAAAAGACTGAAGTACCTACTCCAGATATAGATGAAGTATTACCCTTGATTTCTATGAAAGAATCTCAACAATGCGAAGTTACTCTACCAAAATAAGATAAGAATTAGGATGGAAAAAGAAATTCTGAGATGAAGCTCAATGGAAATAAGGCTAGAAAACTAGGTAAGAAGAGAGCTAAGATCTAAAATTTATAGAAGGTTCCAGAGGGAATGTCGTAGAAGGAAAATTTACAAAATTGGAACTTTGTCGGGATATCAGAACTGTGTCACATGGCACTTCGCCATGGAGAAGAAATATAGCCCTTGGGAATAGTATAACTATTCAACCGATAACCCGAACGGGTAGAACATAACATAACCGACAACAGCAGAAGGAAGAAGACTGAAGAATTCCAAGACTTAAGTAACGCCTCAGGAAATATTGCTTCAGTATCACTGGAATGAGGGGGTGATGACGAAGTAGAAGAGATAAATGGTAAAGGAGATGAACAAAAGAAAGGCAAAGTAACACCACCCAGAGATGAGGTTGATCCCCTGAAGAAGAGGAATGTTTCTCCCCTGAAGCCTCCTTCCCGAAAGAAATCCAAAGCCACCGTGACCAAAATGAAGACTGTGCTCACTACTAATGATTTTGACTTCATCATAACAGCCCTAAAAGCCGCTTCACTGTAAATCATGGAGAAACAAGAAGTTAAGCAAGAGGAAATGTACGAAATAATTAAGGTTGACCCCCGAGGGGTACAACAGGCCCTTCATCCTAGCCGCGCAGTGTCCACTGCACCCTTTCCATTAGCAGAACCAGAGTTGGGAGAGGAGCCAGCCCAACTGTGCTGACTAGTTGATGCGGTCGAAGCTCGCCTTTGTTACACACAAGAAGAAACAAAACAAGCCACCTAGTCCTTTGAGCAAGTGCAAGGAGTACTCATAGAACAATACCAAATTGTAGAATAGGAGAAGGTTTCTCTCCAAGCAAAGTTTGAAGAGGAGAAGGCACAAATGCAACAAGAAAAAGAACAGTTGCTCGCAGAGCAACTCGAAGTGAAAGAAGTGGTCAACAGAGCCCTCCACTCTATGATAGAATTAGAACCACAGGCAGAATATCGAGTCAGCATCAAGTAGAGTAGCTCACAGAAGCTATCCAACAACTACAACAACGAATAACAGACTTAGAGCTCCTCATTGTACCCGACACCCCGCAGAATGCAAGCGATTTATTATTAATATTCATGAAAAAAGAAAGTAATTAAGTGTGAGGATCCACCTCACATTTGGTTTCCTATTTTTTAGGGAAGGTGGAGCATCTCATGGATGGTTGAAATATTTCCTCCTTAAAATCCTTAAGAGATATTTCCTCTCCAAAATCCTTAAGAGATATTTTCTCCCCAAATATCTTAGAGATCCCTTTCTTAGTGGATCTGATGAGAGATCTTCTCTATGGTGGTTAAACCTCCAAATCCTATATAATGAGGGGTTTCCATGGAGGAGGGGGAATGGATATTGAGAACTATACCAAACTTATGATCTCATGAGTGGTATGTCATTTGGAGTATCAACATTCTATGTGTGGACTGTTCAAGCAAGGGTTTGGACAAGGGGAACTTGATGAAGTTGTTGCACTCACATCTATGGTTGTAAGTTTTCTTCATTATTGTTCTTATGAATATAATATGCTTGGCCTTTTTCTTTCAATTCTGTGTTTGATCTCACATGAATTCGTCTCTAATAGATAGATCTATTTCAAGCTAATCTCAATAGAGTAGGAAGTGGTTTGTACTTTTGTTTGTCTACAGGGCTTATAGAGGAGCTTAAGATTGGAGCTCAACTCGGACCGTACAGGGACAAACACCGGTAAAAGGTACTTATTTTATCCTTCCTCCTCACACATTAGTTTATTTATATCTAAAAGGAAGTCAGTGTCCATGATAAGCATCTTCTGTCTTAAGAGTTAAGAGTCTAGCTCTCAAGAGGAGATCTACCTGTCCGCAGGGAGATTTTCTTCAACAGAAATTGGCGACCATACTGGGGAAGGAATCCTATTGTATTTCCTTGGTTTTTCCCTGCCATTTTACCACCTTTCATATCACTTTTTCTATTTGTTTATGATCCATTAGCCTTCTCCCATCTTCACTTACATTTTCACCAATTTTTATGCATTCTGGGTGAATGTTTTGCAATTTTTTGGCTCTTTTTCTAGGCTTCTGAGAAGCCTGGCGCCCCCTGCCCTTGATATCAGAGCACCAACACTCCCTAAAGGCCTTAGACAGATTTTTATAATGCTCTGTGTACCCTTTTGGTGGAGCGCCAGCCTCCTTCTTGGGGTTTTTCTGCCTTTTTCTCATTAGTTTTTTGTGGAAATCTTTACCCAGTCTTTGTGAATGGTTTGTGAAGTTCTTTGGATTGGTTTTTGATGCTTATCACTCCCTATTGTCTTTATTGGAGCTTGAAACCCTTTTCAAAAATGTGAAAATTGTTCTTTCTAGCTGCTTGTTTTGTCAGGACAATTTGGGTATTTTCTCTTTCTCCCTGTCTCTTTTTGGATTCTTCTCTGCTTTTTATTGTACTCCTTGGATGCTTGTTGGTTTTAGGATCCTTGATTGATTTCTTGTTAGACCAAGATTTTTTTTTTTTTTCTTTCAGTTCTCACTACCTTGAGTGCATGCTTTGTTTGTAGTCTTTTTCTTCGTGTCTTTTGCATTTGCATAGGACTCTTTCTCCTGATTGAAAGTAATGGAGCATTGAAGGTTTTTTGTTTAATTTATGTATACATCATAATCAAACAAAGAACATATATGCATTCTTGATTTTAGGTAGTGAAACTAGCTTGCATTTGAAGTAGCGGAATTGCATGTTTTCGAGCATTTTTGGGACATTATGCATCTAAAATGATGAATGTTTTCTCCTTCTCGTAGCATAGTTTTCATCGAAATGAAAATATTGCATATTCATCCCTTTGCATAACTTTCGAGTCAGTCAAAACACCATATTGTCCACACCATTTTCCTTTTGAGTAAGAACATCCTGAAAAATCAAGCGCTAAACTAAAATTTATCAAACTTTTTACATCTTTGTTAGCAAACCTACATTAGTTTAAGGTGTAGGGATTTGGAATAGGTTGAAAGGATAAATTTCCAAAGCTATAAAATAAACTTAGTATCTTGATATAGGGAGAGTGAAATCCAATTGTCGTATAGGCTTTCTGGGATCCCCCTCTCACACAGGGGTTACGCACGAGGTCGCATTCGGGCAAATTACGGAGATTATCCCTCCGTGGTTCAATTGTTTGTAGTGGTCAGATCATATATTGGGGATCACTTGAAGGTATACCCATGATTATGTGTGGGAGCCTCTCGAGTTGATTTTGGACTTGTTATCCTGCCCATACATTCCAATTGGATTGTCGACTATACCCACCCAGGGGCTAACTACGAATTGGTAACCTTAGTAGCCATAATCTTTAGGGTCCCAAACGAGGTGACGGTGAAGGGAAGTCTCATTGTACCTGGAACAGACGTTGGTCAAACTCACTCGGGCTCCTTGGAGGGTAAATCCACAATTACTGCATGGAAGCTTGCACCAGGGCATAAGTCTGTTAAGCAGGTCGCCAAAGTAACTGATCCACCCGCTCTATCCCTTCCCCTTCCTATTTTGATCTCATGACATTGGTTTTCATCACCAAATAGTGGTTTCATCGTAGGAAGGTTTGTTTGATTGATTGCTTCTCAGATTCATAGCGTGTGTTGTTTGTTTTACTTAGTGGACCTTAGGTTGAGTCAGTGTTAATGGCATCGAATCCCAAGAGTACCAATGGAGGAACCCCTTCTCCTGGGGAACCTTATACCTTTCCTTCGTTTGGAAACTTTGGTCCTCCGTATATTGCCACACTGAGTCTTCCAGGACTCACCATCGGATTACCAATTTGGTTGTTCCCCACTACGGTGATCCCGAATCCTCCCAATGTTTCAACTGCACCTAACACTTTAGATGTCATTACACCACCCACACATCAACCTCATGTCGACTTTTCACCTTCTTTGTCCATCAAGTCTCCTTCCATTTCTCCTTCTTCACCTAGTGAAAGCTCTAAAGAAAGTAGCTAGGTTGATCAGAAGAAGAAGAAACGGAAAGAGAATAAGAAGAAAAGCCCAAAAAGGACCAAGGCCCCAACAACATCAGATGTTGGCTCTAAGCAACTAGTTACCGTTAATAGTACTGGGAGTGTTGATGAGGTCAACAAGATTAAAATGAAGAATCTGAAACCCAAATTCCCTTGCAGTCTTTGTAAGGGTGACCACTTTCTGAGGGATTGCCCCAGTCTTATCAAGGTCTTAGAAATGTGGTCCTCCACGTCATCGGCCTCTGTTGGACATGCCAATGATACCCCATCAACTAGTGATGTTAAGGTTGGTAAGAAGAAGACAACTGTCAAGTTTTCTTGCATGTTATGCAAGGGTGATCATTACTCTCACCTTTGTCCTCGCATGGATGAGGCTTATTCTCTTTTGGAAAAACTTCAACTTCCAAAAGGTTATCGCAAGCTTTCCCCCAACTCATCATTAGTTGATGAACTGGTCAATCCGGTTCCATCCCCAGTCAGTCCAGTTGATCAGGTGGTCAATTTAGTTTCCTCCTCGATTGAACTACAAACCCAAGTAGCTGATCCAGATCCATCATCAATCAGCCCCACTCTTCATCAAAAGAGTGTAACACAAGTGGTCGATCAGTTTTTATACTTGGTTGATCCCACTCTCCCATTAGAGAGTGACTCCAAAGCAGTCGATTCGTTTCCACATGTAGACCCCATTCTCCCCTTGGAGAATGAAACCAAAGTGGTCAATCTGGTTCTTTCATCGGTTGATCCCACTCCTCCTTTGACGAGTGCCAAAGTGGTTGATACAGTCTCTTCCTCGGTCAGTCCCACCCTTCATCTGAAGAGTGCCAAAGTGGTTGATCTAGTCCCTTCCTTGATCAGTCCCACCCTTCATCTGCAGAGTGCCAAAGTGGTTGATTCGATCCCATCATCGGTCAATCCCACTCTTCCTTTGAATATTGCCTGCGTGGTCGATTTGATCCAATCATCAGTCCATCCTACTCTCCCTCTAGAGAGTAAACCCGATACTCCGTATGTTTTTCTCATTGATACAGAATCTACCGTGCTAGGGGGCATTCCTCCTTCTCCCATGAAACCCCCTCCAAGTAATGAGGCCATCCTTTTTGATTGGGGTGCGCTAACTAGACCTCATCTTCCCTCTCACATTCCTTTCCAAATTACAATACAGGTTTGTGGTCGGAACGTTCCTCAAACGCTAATAGATGAAGGTGTGTCTGTTAGTATTTTGTCTTCTATTGCTTGGTATGCTTTGGGTTGTCTACAGGTTGTGCCGGTTACACAGAATATGTTAGCTTTTAACAGAATAACTAGTCAACCTTTAGGGACACTCCCTCAATTTCCCGTAACTTTGGGAGGGAAAACTGTCTTTATTGATGTCATGGTAGTCTAAGACCCCTTGGATTTCACTTTATTCCTTGGGCAGGATTATGTCTATTCCATGAAAGCTATTGTCTCCACTCTTTTCCATGTGATATATTTCCCTCACGATGGAAGAATTGTGACTATTAATCAACTTTCATTCATCGTTCCTAACGGGATTACCTCCCTAAATGGTTCTTATATGCAGACAGTATCACCCCTGCCACATGTCAATTACGTGGCGTTGTCTCCAATGACTTCAACTTCTGAATATTTAGATCCGGTAGTTGACATGGTGATCTCTTTGGTAGGGCTATTGGAGCATGATCTCCTTACTCCTATCGCAATCCTCGACATGTGTTCTTTCCTGCGTGATGATCTTCCATCCAGCGAAGATCTCTTGGAAGCCATGACCGAGTTTTGTCTCTTGACATGGTGTCCTTCCAGAGAATTATCCTCTTGGAAGCCATGATCAATAAGAAACCACGAGCATAGTTTCTCTTCTCTGTGGCAAGCTCATTAAAAAATGAAATAGAGACCATGAGAATAGTTTCTTTTCTCTGTGGAAATATCGTTAAAAAATGAAACAGAGGTCATGAGCATAGTTTTCCTCTTTGTAGCAAGCTCGTTAAAAAATGAAACAAAAATCTGGGGATCGAACCCAGAACCTTGAGCATAGTTTTTTTCCTGTGTCAAGCTCGTTAAAAAATGAAACAGTCACCTCTCTTGAACCTTCTTTTCATCCACCCTTCTCCTTTTTCTCATCTACTAGAGAAATTGGTGACAACCTCAAAGTCGCTGAATGAATTGAAGCTTGGAGGGCATGTCTCCAGCCTTTGATGATCATTCTGGAGTTAAGCCACTAGCTTTCAAGATGGGGGCATACCGAGCTTAGTCTTTGTTCTTTCTCGTGCTCGTAAATACATGAGAATGCATCCGGGTAAACTTTTGTCTCTTTTTCGGACCTATATGGATACACGAAAAAGGAACCCCCTGGAGTCTCCTTTAATCTCTTTTCAGACTCTCTAAACATGAAAAGATTGTCGAGTGATCTTGCTTCCTTTCCCACTCATTAAAAGGTTTGAAAGGGCGTCTTTCGAGTGATAATTTATCTCTTTTTCAGCCTCGTGAGACTAACATTACGAAAAAGGACAACATCGGAGTCATCTTTAAGTTCTTTTCAGACTCTCTAAACATGAAAAGATTGTCGAGAAATCTTGTTCTCTTCACGCTCGTTAAAGTATTTGAAGAAAACATCTGTTGAGCGATAGTTTATCTCTTTTTCGGTCTCATCAGACTACTTTACAAAAAAAAAACTGAGAGAGTTCTCTTTTGAGTGTTTTTCCAGACTCTATAATCCTGAAAAACCTTCGAGTTTTCTATCTTTGGACTCGTTAAACAAACATCGACAGGCCCATACGGGATCGAACCCTTACTTCTTCTAGTTTGTTAAACAAAGGAAGAGGGACTTACCGAAGGTGAGTTATATCGAGCATGTGTTACCCCCCTTGAGCTCATTAAATTAAAAAGAGGTACTCGTCTATCTGGATGGGGGAAAAATTGAAAGAAGCAAGCCAAGCAGTTTTTGAGAACATTACCAGTAACTCTTAGAGTCTCCCTTGAACACAGCACTTTGTCTTTGTGCACATATTAATCCGTTGAACCTCTGCACTGAACCAACCCTCTGAGTTTCTTTTACTCCTTTGGGTCACCTGACGAAAGTCATAGTATCCACTGCATCATCGTGTTTTGATCCATGTCATGTTTCTGCTGTTGTGCCTCAATGTTCAAGGGAAGTATCTGCCTCGAGAGTCAACCATCAAAAATATCTTTTCTCAATACCCATGTCAGTCCATGTTCATTTTCTCTACCAATTACATCTTTGTGTCTGTTTTGTGTCGTTGATGGGGAATACATCAAGGCCCTCCTTCGACGAGTCTATTCTTGTCGACTTCAACACATTATCCAGGAACTAGACTTAGAAACCAGTTAGTACTTTGGGACCTGCATGCTTCAATGGCAGGCCTCCTCACGTTTGAAAGTGGGTTTACATCATTGACCTCTGATCAGATGATTCCACGGATGTTCGACTTCAACTCATCCATTCACATTCGTTAGAATGTACTAGAGTACCTTGGAATCATTGTCATTATTGGTGATCTCCCTTGCGCTTGTTAATGGTTTACATCATTGACCGGTAATCAAGTGGTTTCTGCCTTGTTCGACATCAGGAAATCTATTCACATGGTTATATTCGTGCTACATCAGGATCGATAAGAAGACCCTGGGTTGAGTGATCACTCTGATATGTGCTTTGCCCAGGTTGCGACGAAGTT
This sequence comes from Picea sitchensis, assembly GCA_010110895.2. Taxonomy (NCBI): domain Eukaryota; kingdom Viridiplantae; phylum Streptophyta; class Pinopsida; order Pinales; family Pinaceae; genus Picea; species Picea sitchensis. The sequence continues at coordinate 79,877 of SNQJ01S0045471.1, forward strand.
TCTCTTGAACAATGACACATATACTGTTACATAGATCCACTTTGTATTGGTCGTGGCTATGTCTTGTCATCTCGTAGATCCACTATGTATTCTTCGTGGCTATGATCAGTTCAGTTCATGAGAGTATAGATCCACAGTGTATTTTCAGTGGCTATACCTTTTTATCAATATAATTATGGATCCGCAGTGTATTTTATGGTGGCCATATCTTGCAAGTCTTGATCACCCAAGCATAGGTATGTCTGCCTTGGGTTTGAAGCATGTCATAATATTTGTTGGATGTTTGTGTGCAGCTTCTATCAAGTTCTCCGAGTCTACACCCTTGCTTTGAAGATTTGTAAAGTGTTTCGGCCATCATTCTCTCTTCTAACCTCACACTTTAGGGGGCATTCTGTTACACATGAAATTTTCACACCTTGGTACCTCGCCCTAAGTGTCGTAAAGTGTCGTATAAGTGTCGCATACACCTTGACACCATGGAATAACCTATGTCACAATCCCTAGTCAATGTGCAAGAGGGATATATTACATGAAGGAAAAGAAATACTATGTACACATGAATTCTTATTAATATTCATGGAAAAGAAATTGATTAAGTGAGAGAATCAAGTGCACATGAATTATTATTAATATTCATGAAAAAAGAAAGTAATTAAGTTTGAGGATCCACCTCACATTTGGTTTCCTATTTTTTATGGAAGGTGGAGGATCTCATGGATGGTTGAAATATTTCCTCCTTAAAATCCTTAAGAGATATTTCCTCCTCAAAATCCTTAAGAGATATTTTCTCCCCAAATATATTAGAGATCCCTTTCTTAGTGGATTTGATGAGAGATCTTCTCCATGGTGGTTAAACCTCCAAATCCTATATAATGAGGGGTTTCCATGGAGGAGGGGGAATGGAGATTGAGAACTATACCAAACTTATGATCTCATAAGTGGTATGTCATTTGGAGTATCAACATTCTGTGTGTGGACTGTTTAAGCAAGATTTTGGACAAGGGGAACTTGATGAAGCTGCTGCACTCACATCTATGGTTGTAAGTTTTCTTCATTATTGTTCTTATGAATATAATATGCTTGGCTTGTTTCTTTCAATTCTGTGTTTGATCTCACATAAATTCGTCTCTAATAGATAGATCTATTTCGAGCTAATCTCAATAGAGTAGGAAGTGGTTTATACTTTTTTTTTGTCTACGGGGCTTATAGAGGAGCTTAAGATTGGAGCTCAACTCGGACCGTGCAGGGACAAACACCGGTAAAAGGTACTTATTTTCTCCTTCCTCCTCACACATTAGTTTATTTAGATCTAAAAGGAAGTTAGTGTCCACGATAAGCATATTTTGTCTTAAGAGTTAAGAGTCTATCTCTCAAGAGGAGATCTACCTGTCCGCATGGAGATTTTCCTTCAACAATCAGTGCAAAGAAGTGCAAGAGATTGAGAAGAGGCTTAGTGTTATAGCCTAGCCCGGGGAAGGAGGCTCTAGCGAGGTGCGTAGATCCCCTGTCCTCTGCAAAGTAGGGTTTTTATGGCTCTATGCATGTAACTAATTAAATAAAATAATAAAGAAGAGAAGAGTTGGTAGACGTAGCCCAGGGGTGGGGGTGAACCACATACATTATGTGTTGCTATGCTTTGTGCGATGTATTGATGTGTTTATTTCCTTAGTAATGTAATATATATGAATGATTTTTTGATGCTTTGTGCTTAATAATGTGGATGGATATTAGATATGGCTTATGAACATATTCTTAGTGCTTGAATATGCTAGATCTTATCTATTTTGTAATTCTAAGTGTTGCTAGATGCTATATATGGTTGAATACTACGATGTTTTCTAATTAGGGTTTAACTGCGGTGTAACTCAAACTGGATATTGATGAATGTTAATTGTTGAGTGGTTTGTTAAGTGTTAGAATCATAGATTTCTGTCCCAACTAGGGTTGTAGACATCCGAGTCCTACAACCACCCCTGCCTCTACCTTAGGTGAGACTTCATCTGCTTCACAGGTGTTGTCGAAAGGGAAGATAGTTAGGGTTTTGTTGGTGCGTTGTTGTAGCATTGAACCCTGGGTCTGCCCCTGTGCCAACAACAACCTACCGATATGTTGTCAAAATTGAGCAGAAGCTCAAACAAAAGACGTGATAATTTGGGCCTGGGAACCCCTCACAACAAAAGCAAGGAAAGGGCAGCCCCAAGCCACAGAACAAAGGACAGAGCAAATATGGATAGTATTAGGACAACCAGTCCAAGCCACAAGAAAAGAAGGAGATCGGAAAGACAAAGAAAGATAATGGGAAGTGGTGTGACTTCCATAAGATCCCTTGGCATAACACTGTTGACTGCCACTCAAAACAGTTGCTGGTGGTAGAAGCGAAAGCCTCTGAATCAGATGCGGGTTCAGATTTTGAGCCAGAAACAGAAAGGGGAAGACAGATCATTGACGCGGAACCCAGTGCCACCATTTCTACCACCAAGCTTCAGCCTGGTGAACCAGACGAGCCAGAAGAAGGAGAGCACCTCTTCCATTCACAGAAGTGGGTAAAACGCACCCTGTTGCACTTCATCATTGATAGCGGTAGCTAGAAGAACCTCATCTCAGGAGAGGTCATCAAGCCGCTAGCCCTACCGACAATTCCGCACCCACAACCCAACACCATTGGATGGCTTCGCCAAGGAAGCGATCTCTGCATCAGCCAACGGTGTCGACTGTCGTATGACATCAAGCCCTTCAAAGACGAGGTATTGTGTGATGTTGCTCCTCTTGAAGTTTTTGATGTTATTTTGGGCCAACCTTATTTATGGAAACGTCATGTTGTATATGAGTCCCTCGTAGTGTTATTATTACTTTGAACAGTAAATTGTTCAGGATACCCGAGGCAACCCCACCTAGTGTTATTTCCTTGATCTCTGCTAAGCAATGCAGGAAGGTCATCTCTCAGATGTGGAAGTTTGTCTTCTTTGTGATTTGCTCCCATAATAAGCAAAAAATCACAGCCACATCTAGGGTCTCTTCGGCTGACCTCTCCACACAGCAGAAGCAAGTAGATAAGGTCGTAGAAGAATTCTCAGATATCTTCTCTTCATCTACTGGGGTACCTCTGCAATGCCAGGTCAAGCTGTTTAAGGATAAATTCGTTAGTGCGGACATAGACCAATCTCCCCAGATCCACCTGGATCTGGAACAAAACGTGACAGAATACTACTCTTTCCCTAGATCTAAAGTATTGAATGGACAAAATAAAAAGGATGATGTACTTACTTTATGAAATCTCTCCTTTATCTCTGTTGTTCCTTGCTCTGCTACGATGCTCTTGCGTCGTCCAATCACAACAACACAAACCAATCACAGCAAAGACATTAATATATTCAAAAC
>SNQJ01S0045472.1:7229-26750 GCA_010110895.2 Picea sitchensis
TTCCCCACCAACCATACGTTAATACAAACATAAATACAATTTATGCCGTATGGATAACAAGCACCACCGGCCGCCCAGGTGGCTAGCCCGTTCTGCCAGTTTGTTCGCCCCCGGGAGGTCACGGGTTCGACCCCCGGCCATGCCAAAACAATTTTAAGCATATAAACGAATAACCAATCATGGGGTGCCACGTGGCAGCCCACAACTAGGCCACATGGCACCTTTTCAACCAACCGATGAATGCCACGCGTCTGCCTCTGATTCGTCCACGTCTTCCATGTGTCAAACTGCCGTACTGCCCAGTCAACCTGCCCTGTCAGCCTGCCACGTTAGCTGCTGACGTCACCTGTGCCACGTGTCACCCTTACAGTGGTGACACGTGTCACCTTCAGATACATCCAACCGTACGCCAAACTGACCAAATCTGCCTGACACGTGTCACCTCCTGGTGTTGCCACGTGTCTCATTCTGAGATTGCCACGTGTCGCATTCTGGAACTGCCACGTCACCTGTATGGACCGTACGGTTTGCACAGTCAGCATGACACGTGGACTGTACAGACTGTACAGTCATCCCCTTTTTTGCATGTTTGACTTTTCGGACAGAATGCGATATCTTCTCCATACGGAGCCCGTTTGATAAAGTAAATATACCACTGGAATCAAGAAGACGAGACAGACGCAATGGCACAGGTTTCGTCACATTCCGAGCACTTTCATTTTTGAGCATTTTTCAAGCCCTATCAGGCTTCTGGATCCGATTTCGGATCATCATATCTAATATTTTCTTTATAAAAGGCTGGAAGTCCACTCAAAAACATCTGTATCTTTACCTTTTCATTGTTTATAAACCCAATATATTTTAACAGTCCCAAGAACTTCTCCTCATATTCTTCCATAGTCATGCTTCCCAGCCTGAGTTCAAAGAACTCCTACATTTTCTTGTCATAAAAATGCTCTGAGAGGTACTCCTTCTGGAAGTACTAATTGAACTGCTTCCAAGTGATCCTATTCTCATTAATATGTTCAACTTTCTTCAGTTGATCCCACCACATTACAACTTTCTCATGTAAATGGTAGGTGGCAATTCGGGCTTCTAGATTTGATGAATAGTTATACAATTGAAAATAACTCCTGAGTCCAAGCAACCATGCTTCAACATCATCTTCCCTTTATTTTTCACCATCAAAGGAGGGTGGCTTAAGCTTCATCAACTCTCCTTGCAAACTGTGCACTTCCTATCTACTTCTCTGGTGCCTAACAAGAGACACCTCTAGGCTGCTTATGGAATCTTCCGATGCATACAAATTTCTTTTTGAGTAAGGAGGTGAGTGGTGTCTATGAGTTCTACTGACACTTCTCGAATAACCAACTCTTCCACGATCCTCTCTTCTTTCACGAAACCTGCCTTCTTCCTCTTGTTTTGAGTTTGGTCCCTTCTTCGTTTTCCTCTGCAACTAATCTAAGCTCTGCAACACTCGATCATTTATCTGACTTTTCTCTCTCATCAGTCTGTCATTGTCTGCTTTGTAGATTTGCACTTCTATTTTCAGGCTTCTTACAATGTCTATTAATGTTTCATGCTCTCCTCTTCCCTTGCATCCATTGGACTCTGCCTCTGCATTACCAACTCTGGTATTCTGGCCTTTGACATCCTTATCATGGATGGAGGCTCCCTCATCTTCTTCCATTTATTCAACACACATTCCAATTTGATGTGTTTAAACCCCTTAATTTTGCAAAATGTGCAAGTGACCATTTTGTTAGAATTAAGCATATGATAAACACAATTTTCCAAACCAAGTTATAGGTCCTTTTTCTTCTCAATTCATGAAAAACATATATGTATCAATCTGCACTGTATAACACTTCCATGTTATCCCTTGTCCAATACATATTTTAATTCTGCACATACACTCCCTTCAAACCACTTCCCTAGGTGACCACAGCTCGAAACCGCGACCAAATCCTTCCTGGAGCTTCGCAACTTTAGAACCTTTGGCTAGGACCAGGTCAACGATCCTCGTTCTCATTCATGATCAATGATCGAGATCCACTTCGGGACTCTGTGCTTCGGGAGTTCAACACTTTAGACCTTTGATTTTCCCCAAAGTACTCCATACTCGAAGTTCTAGATCAGGCGCCACGCGTCTACCTCAATCAATGGTTCTAGTCCACTTCGGGAATTCGGCCTTTGGAAGTCTTAACTTCCACCGCTTGCTTCCTCCCGAAATGATTTCACCCAGAGTTCATGATCTGTTGACATGTGTCCTCTCACAGATCAATGACTATGAATCACTTCATCTCTTCGGTCTTCGGGAGTTTCAAACTTTCCGCCTTCACTTTCTCCCGGAGTGCTTTCACCCGAAGTCGACGATCCGTCGACGCGTGTCTCTCACAGATCAACGATTGTGAATCGCTTCGGCTCTTCGGGCGTCGAGAGTTTCAAACTCTTTGACTGCACTTTCTCTTAGAGTGTTGATCCTCCAAACCGCTACGAGATCTACCGCCGCATGTCTTCTGGGATCAACTATCGATATGTACTTCGACCTTTGGGAGTTCTTAACCCAACGCAAACTGTCACATCTGTTTTTTTCCTTTGGGGTGCCTAGTCTCTGGACTGCATGATCTATCGCCACGTGGCGAAATACTAGAAGCAAACACATGGCCCAATCAGGTGGGTGACACATGTCACGTTCTAATTGACATTTCAATCCTCCATAGGTTCAAAACTAACTGACACATGGCATACATCCCATGTGTCCACGTCATCCCAAGTGACGTCCGCGAGGTGCGTCACTTCGAAATTTCAGGCTTTGGAAGATTTTACACTTGCATTTCGGGGTCCACATCACCTCCAGGTGATGTCATCATTCCCCACCACTTCGGCCCTTTGGGCTTCAGGACTTTAGGCATCGAGAATTTCCACACAAGCACACTTCCAATTCTCCCAAACTCTGAATTCCCAAACTGGCCAATCTGCCGAAATGTGTCTCCCTTATCGGATGTTCCGTATTAACTTCATACTTTGGGACTTCGAGAGATACTGTTGAAAATATCAACGTTTCTTTTTTATTTGAGATCAACGGTCCTCAAATACTCCGGGACTTCGGGTATTTCTTTCCGTAGTGCTTTGCTTTGCAAAACCTTATGGAGTAATAAGTCTCCGAAGTGAGAGATTTGGCACTGCGTGTCCTTGTTGATGGACGGTCCAGATGAACTCCATGCTTCGAGCCTTCAGGATTTCTGGATTTTCACATCCGTCTTTCTTTCGAAGTGGTTATCTTTCAGAGTGCAGGATCTCTTGCCATGTGTCCACTTCGATCAACGGTCTGGATCTACTCCGTCTCTTCGGAGCTTCGAGCTTTTGAGATTCCTTTACTCACTCAACTTTTTCTTGCTTCCTCTTGAAGTACGAGATCGCCTGATGCATGTCCCCTACTTGAAGATCACCGACCACGAGTGATTGCCGAGACTCAACTCGCTCACTCTTTAATTTCCTTCCTGATCTCCGTAATGTGAAGATGCTAATCTGTAGTGGGATCGATATCCACCATTGATCTGTTGATATAGAAAGATCAACGATCCTGAGTGATTGCGTCTCACAACTTGCAAAAACTTTAATTTCCTTCCTGATCCCGGCAATGCCTCCCCATCGTCGATTTCTCTCCAATGATATCTGACGGTTGTGACTTAACCTTTGCTTCGCCTTCATTGGACGAACCTTTTTCACATTCCCTTTGATCCAATGATCCCAGATCTCTCTTGATCCCACAGTGGCGATCAATCCCGAATTTGAAAAGGACGGTCACAATCCTTCAAACCCTTACAAAGGATCTTTGACGTTCTAGCTCCTGCGTAGATTTTGCAATGCCATTCCTCCTGAGATTTTCAATCTTCACAGTCAGAATTTAATCTTAGCCATGAGACTCTGACCAACAGATCTAGCCCATACCGGCCCAGTGTTTCAACCAGAAGCTCTGATACCAATCTATAACACACCCTCCACACACAGGCTGGGGACACTACCTTCAAGCCCACTCTTGGACTTCTTTCTCTTACCGATACCTTTTTAAATTAAAAAGGACACATAAAAGAAAAGATCTAACGACATGCACAACCATAACCATCAAGCATGCATATTCTAAAGATTCAATTAAACGATAAATAAATAAGATAGTAAGAGAGCGTTTAGTTCCTTTATTATCCATTTGTAGTTCATGTTGATGGGAAAACACAACATCTTGAAGATCATTAAAGGGCTGTTGCATATTATGAGGGAGAGATATTTCTATATTTACATCTTCAAGCTTACAATGTAATTCATATTCATCACAACAATTATCAAATGCAAACTCATCTGAAAAATACCTTTTGCAGTGCTCAGTGAATGCTCTGTGAAAATCCTTCAATGATGAAATGCTGGAAGGAGGTAAAGAAAACTACCACTGACGTGCATCACCATACAATGAATACATGGACATCTTCATACAAACATCTTCATGCTGCAGATCTAATAGATCCATGCACTCCTGAAACTTGCGGAGGTGTTCTGCAGGATTGTCTTCTTTTCTCTCGTTGAAGATAGGCATAAAATCTCCCCATTCTGACATATCAGGTACTGGATGTGGGAAACCAGTAATTGAAGAAAAAATGAGAGGTGCAAACCTCCGAGCCAAAAGAGCAAAAAATGCTTTTGACATCTGAATGTTGTGGAGTCACCATTGAATCCGTCCTTCATGGAGTCGCCAGATAGATGATTACAATCGATTTTGATGTCTGATCCTTGTCTATCATCAATGTATCAACTCTGTGTCATCTCCCAGGAAAGATGAGCTTCAGTCTCCTTTCCCCGACAACAACGCCAATTTGTTATCACTCCAAGAAACTCTTTGAGGTTGTAAGTCAAAGATGCTTGGTAACTTAAAGTAAACTTGTTTTTGTGTTTTGTATGTGTGGATCAACGGGATAACTCAACTACAATATGGTATCCAAACAGTCAAAATGAATAATCAAATAAACCAATGCCCTCAAGGATCAATAATAAGATAATAGCTTTAAGTGGGTGAAGAAGACAATGCTTATAAACCGGATACACAATGATGGGTTTAATAAACAATGTAAGAAACTATTAATCAAGTTATGAACTGATTAATGAGATGACAATCATTTTGTAGTTAAAACAACTTGAATAAGAGTACAGAAGAAGGGTGGAAATCTGACATTAATAGAGAGAGAAACTTGTGATCTGTATTATCATATGAAAAGTCTGTTACAAAGGTATAGTTCCTGTATCCAAAATTGAACCCCTGCTCTATCAAAATGATTGGTATTTATATCTTTTACAACAGATCTCAGATCCCAGAAAAATGGATATGGATTTCTAAATATAGAAAACAAAAAACAAAACTAAATACAATAGGATAACTAAAGATCTAATTCCTATGAATCAAACTGTCTTCAAAGTTTGTCTTCGACATATAGTCTCCTTTATTTGCTGTTTCTCTGATGTGTCGATAATGAGAAAGACACATGTATTCAGTGGCTGAAATCTTTTACCAGCTGTGAACAAAATCTTAGTGGACCATGTGGGCCTCTACCTCATATATCTCCACAAAACCTTGAAACCAAATATTTTATGATTTGGTGATTCATCTTTTAGATGTCCTCTTATCCTTTAAATCACCCAAAAACCACTTTGTTTGAGCTCAAATCTTCAAAATTATTACTTTGCGGTTTCACCAACTATTCCGCCTTAGAATTTGCTAATTAGCCGATGAAAGCTCTGCTTTTCAACGACTAATTGGTTATAACTACGCCTCCCGTGTTGGTGAAAATTTTGTTCTTTGTTCTTTTCAATGTCAATCTCCTGTTTGATTTTCTTGATAGTTAAATGAGAGTTCCCTTCCTTGTAAAATATAGCTTCTCTCTCAACTTGATGATATTTGTGTTTATTCCATAACTAAAGAAGGTCTATAGGACTCCAAATGTCCACAAGACAGATTGGAGGTTTCTTTATAAGCTTCTACAAGTCTACATCTTTGCAGTTTTCTGAGAGTCCTTTGGTATGTCTACTATTTTAAGACTTCTCTTGCAGCAGTCTATTTGCTTTGAAATACCCATGGCATTTTCTGAAGACCAAGTTGCAATAGAAAAACTCCTTTCTGAATCATCTCAACATTTGGCAGAAAATTCCTTTGCTCTTAATCTATTGTATTTTGCAATTCATAAACACATGAAACAATAGAGAAAACTTCTTTTAGGAGATCAAGAGCCCTGGAAGAAAAATGTCATACATGGCTTTATTGTCGATAACTATACACTCGTCTGCATTTGCCACTAAATGATGAATAGAGGGCATAACGTTGTAGAATTTTACCACTGTATCTAAAATATTTGATAAAGGGAGACAAAGAAGGTAAGTATCACTATGTCTGGGTATTCTTCTCGAATATTGGATATGAGCAATGTACTCATTCCAAACCCTGTTCTACCCCCAAGGAATGGCATATTTGAAACCAATTTGAGTGTTGGATATGAAGCGATCCTCCTTTTATAATGCTACACAAGAGGTTAATGAAAAAGATATAAGCCAAGAATGTAACAAAGATTACTCTTCATATCCTCATCTGCCTTTGTTTGTAGCAAGTGATGGGCTCCTTCAACAACTGGAAGACCTCGGTGTGGCCATTCAGGAAACGAAATTGGCAGGTGATGATTTGGAAGAATACACAGAACCCCAGAGCTGAGGTGCTTGAGATCAGATGCTCAGAAGCTTGGTTTTCATTATTATAACGTCTGGAAACATCATATACATCCATTTGGCCTCTGCATCGTAAGCCCTAGTGACTTCTTCTTCCATAAAAATGCTCCAAATAATTTGGGACTCTGTGTGAATAGCCTTACAGGCTGTCTTTGAGTTTTGAAACCTTCTGGTATCTGCAATTTCAAATGGGTGAACTCGGCCCTTATCAAAACCCTATGAAGTCATCATGTTTTCGATTATGATTAACTTTCATCCTGCAAATCGAACACCTAGAAAATAGTTTAATTCGATAAGGTGTAATGAAACACATGCTAGGCATTGCGTGTTGGGTTGTATATTGCATGGCTTGGTATGTTTGTGTGGCATATGGACTCGACTTACATTGGTGGAATGGCTATAACTTAAACCATGACTTGGCTCATATGTGAATTGTGAATATGAACTAGGGATTACGCTTTGGTTTTAGAATCATTTCAAGCATTCACCATTTCATATTTTATTCTAATAACAAAATCAATGCAAATCCTAAAAAGAATAAAACAAGGAATTATGATATGTAATAATTTTTTATGTTTTGTAATGCAAGTTGAGAGGAGAGAATCAAAGGATGCTAGGCTAAAGTGATCACTCAAAAGCTGGATGAAGGTGGAGGATAAGATGCTGGCCAAAGGCTAAGAAGAAAAATGAGTGAAACAAAGAGAGAGAGAGAGATAAAAATGCTCTCAAAAACCCATTTTATTTTGATCGCTAACATCTGGCTCTAGCTGGGATAAAGACCTCCCTGCGAGGTATCCAAGAACCTAGTAGTTCCAGTCGCCTTTACCATTGGGATATGGAGTCATCTGGTCTGTGAAACTCATTCTCTAAAAATATTCAAGACCTGTGCAACCGATCTCCTAAAAACTTGCAGCCTGCCTGCTTATTCAAGAAAACTGAAAGTAATCTACCTTCTCGTATGAAGAGTTTATTCTCCTGCCTACCCATACACTAACCGACAGTACTGCCTCTTATCAAGTGAAATCATGCTTCCAATGAAGCCATGTAAGAAACTGATTTGCTGACATCATGCTTGATCTTGACCTCAAAAATATAAGAAACCAGAACAAGCAGAAATGCAATTGGAAAAGATGACAGAATTGTCCTTCTCCTAACAAAAATATTTTGATATTTAAGCTGCTTATAATCTCCAAATAATCAACAATATGGTCATCAAATCCACAAAGAAATACCTCTTTATGTTGCTGTTCCAACTGAAAACTAAAATCTTGCTGCTTGCTGCCTTCACTGATGTCAATACTGAATGTGGACTGTTATTCCTCTGTCAAATGAAAATACAAACTCAACTGCTGATCTGAAACTTTCTTCTCCTCAACTTCCTCCTCATATCTGCTGAAATATGCCTTTGTCTGCAAATCAAAAAACTGAGGTTTTCCCTTAGAATCTGTTGTAGATCTGAAACTGTCACCTGCTAATGTGTCAATCTGATAATCATCTTTGGGGTTTTCAAAGGGGACAATCTCATTTTCATGACAACCTAAGTCAGTAGATGCATTAGATACAATGTCAAAAGCATCAATGCTATGGTAATCCTCCTGAAGATCATCAATATCTTAGTTACAATGATAGATGTCCCCTATTGCAACATACTCTTCAAATCTATCATCAACCACATCATGTATACATTTCTGATCATCTCTCTGTGTAGCTAAAGAAACCAGCTCTTCAAATTTATAACAATCAGACTTAAAGATAGTAAGAGAGCATCCAGTTCCTTTATTATCCATTTGTAGTTCATATTGATGGGAAAACACAACATCTTGAAGATGATTAAAGGGCTGTTGCATATTATGAGGGAGAGATCTTTCTATATTTACATCTTCAAGCTTACAATGTAATTCATATTCATCACAACAATTATCAAATGCAAACTCATCTGAAAAATACCTTTTGCAATGCTCAGTGAATGCTCTGTGAAAATCCTTCAATGATGAAATGCTGGAAGGAGGTAAAGAAAAATACCACTGACGTGCATCACCATACAATGAATACACGAACATCTTCATATGAACATCTTCATGCTATAGATCTAATAGATCCATGCACTCATGAAACTTGAGGAGGTGTTTTGCAGGATTGTCTTCTTTGCTCTCCTTGAAGATAGGCAGAAAATCTCCTCATTCTGACATATCGGGTACTGGATGTGGGAAACCAGGAATTGAAGAAAAATTGAGAGGTGCAAACCTCCGAGCCAAAAGAGCAGAAAATGATTTTGACATTTGAATGTTGTGGATTCGCCACTGAATCCATCCTTCATGGAGTTTCCATATAGATGATTACAATCGATTCCGATGTCTGATCCTTATCTATCATCAATGGATTAGCTCTGTGTCGTCTCCCAGGAAAGCTGAGCTTCAATCTCCTTTCCCCGACAACAACGCCAATTTGTTATCACTCCAAGAAACTCTTTGAGGTTGTAAGTCAAAGATTCTTGGTAACTTAAAGTAAACTTGTTTTTTCATTTTTGTATGTGTGGATAAACAGGATAAATCAACTACAATATGGTATCCAGACAGTCAAAATGAATAATCAAATAAACCAATGCCCTCAAGGATCAATAATTAGATAATAGCTTTAAGTGGGTGAAGAAGACAATGCTTATAAACCAGATCCACAATGATGGGTTTAATAAACAATTTAATAAACTATTAATCAAGTTATGAACTGATTAATGAGATGACAGTCATTTTGCAGTTAAAACAACTTGAATAAGAGTATAGAAGAAGGGTGGAAATCTGACATTAATAGAGAGAGAAACTTGTGATCTGTATTATCATATGAAAAGTCTGTTACAAAGGTATAGTTCTTGTATCCAAAATCGAACCCCTGCTCTATCAAAATGATAGGTATTTATATCTTTTACAACATATCTCAAATCCCATAAAAATGGATCTGGATTTCTAAATATAGAAAACAGAAAACAAAAAACAGAAAACAAAACTAAATACAATAGGATAACTAAAGATCTAGTTCCTATGAATTGGACTGTCTTCAAAATTTGTCTTTGACATATGGTCTCCTTTATTTGTTGTGTCTCTGGTGTGTCGATAATGAGAAAGAAACATGTCTTCAGTGGCTGAAAGCTTTCACTAGCTGTGAACAAAATCTTAGTGGACCATGTGGGCCTCTACCTCATATATCTCCACAAAACCTTGAAACCAAATATTTTATGATTTGGTGATTCATCTTTTAGATGTCCTCTTATCCTTTAAATCACCCAAAAACCTCTCTGTTTGAGCTCAAATCTTCAAAATTCTTACTCTGCGGTTTCGCCAACTATTCTGTCTTAGAATTTGCTAATTAGCCAATGAAAGCTCTACTTTTCAACAACTAATTGGTTATAATTGTGCCTCCTGTGCTGGTGAAAATTCTATTCTTCATTATTTTCAATGTCAATCTCATGCTTGATTTTCTTGATAGTTAAATGAGAGTTCCCTTCCTTGTAAAATATAGCTGCTCTCTCGACTTGATGATGTTTGTGTTTCTGCCATAACTGAAGAAGGTCTATAGGACTCCAAATGTCCACAAGACAGATTGGAGGTTTCTTTATAAGCTTCTACAAGTCTACATCTTTGTAGTTTTCTGAGAATCCTTTGGCCTGTCTGCTGTTTTAAGACTTCTCTTACAACAATCTATTTGCTTTGAAATACCCATGGCATTTTCCAAAGACCAAGTTGCAATAGAAAAACTCCTTTCTGAATCATCTCAACATTTGGCAGAAAATTCCTTTGCTCTTAATCTATTGTATTTTGCAATTCATAAACACATGAAACAATAGAGAAAACTTATTTTAGGAGATCAAGAGCCTTGGAAGCAAAATGTCATACATGGCTTTATTGTCGATAACCATACACTCGTCTGCATTTACCACTAAATGATGAATAGAGAGCATAGCGCTGTAGAATTTTACCACTGTATCTAAAATCTTTGATAAAGGGAGACAAAGAAGGTAAGTATCATCCTGTCTGGTTATTCTTATTGAATCTTGGATATGAGCAATGTACTCATTCCAAACCCTGTTCTACCCCCAAGGAATGACATATTTGACACCAATTTGAGAGCTGGATATGAAGCGATCCTCCTTTTATAATGTTGCACAAGAGGTTAATGAAATAGATATAAGCCAAGAATGTAACAAAGAACACTCTTCATATCCTCATTTGCCTTTGTTCACAACAAGTGCTGGGCTCCTTCAACAACTGGAAGACCTCAGTGTGGCCATTCAGGAAACATAATTTCCAGGTGATGATTTGGAAGAATACACAGAACCCCAGAGCCGAGGTGCTTGAGATCGGATGCTCAGAAGCTGGGATTTCATTATTATAACGTCTAAAAACATCATATGCATCCATTTTGCCTCTGCATCATAATCCCTAGCGACTTATTTTGCCATAAAAACACTCCAAAGAATTTGGGACTCTGTGTGAATAACCTTATAGGTTGTCTTCGAGTTTTGAAACCTTCTTGTATCTGCAATTTCAAATGGGTGAACTCGACCCTTATCAAAACCCTATCGAGTCATCATGTTGTCGATTATGAATAAATTTCATCTTGCAAATCGAACACCTGGAAAATAGTTTAATTCGATAAGGTGTAATGAAACACAGGCTAGGCATTGCGTGTTGGGTTGTATATTGCATGGCTTGGTATGTTTGCGTGGCATATGGACTCGACTTACATTGGTTGAATGGCTATAACTTAAACCATGACTTGGCTCATATGTGAATTGTGAATATGAACTAGGGATTAGGATTTGGTTTTAGAATCATTTCAAGCATTCACCATTTCATATTTTATTCTAATAACAAAATCAATGCAAATCTAAAAAAGAATAAAACTAGGAATTAGGATATGTAATAATTTTTTATGTGTTGTAATGCAAGTTGAGAGGAGAGAATCAAAGGATGCTAGGCTAAAGTGATCACTCAAAAGATGGATGAATGTGGAGGATAAGACGTTGGCCAAAGGCTAAGAAGGAAAATGAGTGAAACAAAGAGAGAGAGAGATAAAAACGCTCTCAAAAACCCATTTTATTTTGATCGCTAACACATTCTACATCAAATATCATAACTATTCTAGTGCACACTGCATTTTACTACTAACAAATTCATTCATTAATCATATTGCAAGACATAAAAGAAACATTCCACACAATGACACAATGTTTTACCATGGTTCACCCCCCCTGGGATACGTCCACAAAGATCTGGCATTCTTCGATTCTTTATTATTCTTCATGAAGTTATTGCAGTGTGCACATTACATATGAATATAGTCAAAGCTATTGGTAATGGCGAGGCTGAAAAGATTTCACCAAGCTCCACATCTTGCGACCTTACCCTCAATTACAATTCATATCTTTCTCTCCAAAAAAAGAATCATAGATCATCTCACTATTAGATCCACAAATCTCAATAAAACTCATACCAAAAACTAACTCATGAACTCCTACTCTTACTAACTTCTCTCCTCAAATATCACAATTCATATTTATACTACAAAATTGAGTTAAAACCCGTTACAACAATTACCAAAACCCTAACCCTAAGTGGATTATGTTTTTCCACATTCTAACTTCCTGTGCACGCGGTTGCTCCGCTTCCTTCTTCCTGCCTTTGACTTTCCTGCTTCCTTGTTCTGATTTTCCTTATTAACCGGTGCACGCTCCTTTTCTGGTCCCTTTTCTAACTTTCTTCCATGATTGTTGCGTTGTTCCCAAAAATCGCCTTCACCAACATTAGACAAAGCATATCTATATATGAAGACTGAAACGATAATAGACAAGAAAATGTGAACACATGAACTTGAAGGGAATATGCCAAGTTTATATTAATTGGAAAACCAAAAGAAGGCACTTACAAATCATGGTTGACAATGCAATAACTTCTCCAAGCTCTCCTTGTCCATCCCTTGCATGAAAACCTTGAAATCAAAATGTTGATGCTTCTCCCAAGATCAAAGGTTTGATATTTGAATTCTTCCCCCCTTCACCTTGGAAATGACTTCAATATATAGGCTTTAGAGGCACAACCACCATGATATAATGAGGGATATGGTTGAGGATATGGATCCTTAAGTTTGTATTTGATCCTAATATAGAGCCATAGTACAGGAGTCGATCACAACCAACCTCATTCCAAGAGAGTTGGCCCTTAGGAAAAAGTGGAAGATCCCATATGTTCCTCTAACAACACTGGTGCCCCCCTTTAGTGAGAGACAGATCACCATTGGCACCCCTCGTAGGATTAGGGGTAGTGTTGGTGCCCCCTCAACATGATTAGGGGAGCGCCACCCTTCTAAAATGCCCAAAAATGGTCAATTTTTCCAAGAAAAAGCTATGGTTCCAGACCCAAAATGATTGGCTTCTTCTTCCAAATTGACTTAGGGATAGTGAAAAATGTATTCATGGTGTCAAGGGATTGTGACACTTAACAAATCGAATGAGACACTTGGAAAGGTGTATACGACACTGGTGACAATGCATGTGACACTTAACAAGGTGCATACGTCACTTTGTGACACTTGCGACACTTAGGGTGTGATACTCAAGTGTGACATTTTGGTGTGTAACACCCATGAGGAGAATAAGAGGAGGTCTATGTATGTGATCTACAAGTGAATTAATTACAATTATTATGGTGACAATGATGATGAGAACGATATCTTGGAGAAAGTCGAGCGACCCACATAGCAAAAGATGCAAGCCAAAACATTGAAGGGGTGGTAGAGGATAAATTCTATCTAGAGGCACGATAGGTTCATGATCAAGAGAGAAGACACAATTTCCATTAAGTTGGTCTTATTAGAGGAAGATGATGATGTGGCGGAAGAAATGGGAGAGTAGGACAAGGGAAAGCAACAATAGAGAGAGCAAGATTTTGCTACCCATGTTCCCCTTATGTATGAGAAAATTATCCATTGCATGGTTGTGGAGAAGAAGAAACATGATGAACTTCTTAGTGAGTACATGGGTGAGGATATCATGGAGGAGTAGGCCGAGGTGAAGGCAATGCTTAGTATTTAGTGATAAGACATGTTGACAAAGCTTATGGATCATCAGTTATTTTTCTAAATGTGCTTCCTAACTTCTATTGAATATACAATATGGAGCTTAGGTCAATATTTAGGCTGACACAGTGTTATAATTAAGACATCCACTAGGGTCCTTTCTTGTGGAACATGAGAAAGTGGCATTGGGAAGCTCCAATCGTAGAGATTGATAGTCCTAATTATGCCAAAGTAGGGGCGAAGATGATGGATTTGGAAGGGAATGAAGTTGATGTGCTTGGTGCCACAGAAAAGGGCCCCAGTTACAAATACTTTGAGGCTACTAAATTACTCCCCATCCTTAAAGGGTTATCTTATAATCCCCATCTAGGCGAAGAAGAGGAGGTGTAGGTATGCGATCTATAAGAAAATTGACACCAGTTCATATTATGGTTATATGAATGACGAGGAAGGTATCTTAGAGAAATACAATCGGCCCACAGAGGAGGAGATGCAAGGCAGAGCACTTAGGAAGTGGCAGAGGATCGATTCCATGCGCTAAATTATCATAGGAACCGAAGAGCGACCTATGTTTTTTCCTCCGCAAAGCAAAACCTCCACAAAATTAAACTATGGAGGTTTGCATATGTAGATTGTAAATTAAATTATTTTTCTTCTGGATGCTAGTGCCACTGCTACTGGGCTCGACATCGCCGACGTATATGATTCACATAAAATCCTTTTTAGGAACATATGTATAGATAAAATGAACTTAAAATATAAAACACAAACATATATAACTAATTTGTATTTATCAAAAACTGAAAATAGTTTTTTTTTGCAAAATAAAAGTGAAAACGTAAGTGGTTCTCTTAAAAAATACATATGCATTACGTCTAGTGCTCCTTATCATACATTAGGCACCGAACAAACATATATTAAATACAATGCACCGATGCGTCATTGTTGGTCGAGCATCGATATCTATAGTGGTGTGTTGTGATATATAGTGCATGGGTTAAGGGTTGGTATTAAACCACACAGTGCATTGGGTTATATTAAAATCACCGACTTTTTATGTTAATTCATGCACCAGACAATTTTAACCAGTGCGTTGCCTTTTCATGACGCACCACTAATGAGCAAGTTTTACAATGTGCACCAAAATGATAAGTTTTAAACTATTTTGCTCGGTACAACTTACTTAATCGATTCAGTGCGTTTCGTTTAAAGTAACACACTGAAGCTTCATTTGAACTTTGTATGCATTGATACTAGTGATTTGTATTATAACACAACAATGATGGGGAATCCCATAAAACAAACTGAGATGGTAAATTATTATGTATTTTTCTCACTATGTTGTAGTACACATTACCAATGCATTTTATTTATGTGACGCACCGCAGAGGAAATTTCTGCGTGAAAAACTTGACAGTTCGTTCGATTAATAGAACACACTATTGTGTTTATCTCAATTGATGCACTTCCTAACATCTTATTGGTTCTTACCATAAGACACATTGCGCTACAAATTTGTGAAAATTCAGCCTACTTTTGTGCTCTTTACATTACCAATGTGTTGTTTTGATCCATCCATGTTGACTAATGAAATTGTTGAATATGGAATTATGTGATGTGATGTATTAATATAAATGCACCAGTGATACCATGCTATTGGAGCATCGACATTTTGTTTAACAATGCGTTTCTTTGTCGATAGAACTGGTTACAGGGCATCCACCAAAACAACACAACGAGCCAATGTGAGGTGTTACTATTAACACACCGATACCATCGTGATAATGGAGCACCATCCTTTTGTTCCTCGATGCATTGTAAATGCGAGTGCATTGGGAACAAGGCATCCAATGAGACGCCCTGCTATGAAAAATCAAGAAATATATGTCCTTATGTGTTTCTATATATAGTGTTAGTGTGTTGGATTAGAAAGGTTGCACCGCCACATTAAATTTTATAAATCGTTATGTTAGTGGTTCAGTTAGTTAAGTGAAGTGTACTGGTGCGTAATGTTAAACAAAACCTGTGCGATTTATTCGTTGCGTGTATATTTTTAAAAGTATGGCGATATGCTTGAACATTGACTTGCTGGGGCGTTATTTTTCTAGTATGCCCCAATGCACTTAGTTAAAATTGGTGCAATGCTAGGTTAAATTTTATGTATCATTGAGCTAGTTGTGTAGTTAATGAAGTGTAATATGCCAGTGCGGGTATGAGTCTAGTTTGTGTCAGTGCCAAGGTGTTCTGAAGGATGCACTGCTTTGATTTTAGTAATTGATCAAAGTGCACTAGATTGGGCGACATCGACATGAACATATATGGATATACTGGTAGCAGTGATCACTTTGTATTTAACACAAGACACATGAGAGGTGGTTCACACTATGTATTTAACATAGTACGCATTTCTTTGGGGAGAGACAAACCATTTAGGCGCACTGCGTGAAAATAAAAGAAATTAAAAAATGTGAAATTTCAAGCTAAATTCTAGTTTTGATTGGATGAAAATGAAAATAGGAAGGTAATAAATAATTTACCCTGTCTCTTCTATCTTGAAGAGGCATGGTTGCACCATTGAGAGGAAATGAAAATTCATGGTAATTTCCAAAATTTGGAAATGTGTGGAATCCACCAATGGAGTTATCTTAATCGACGTAGAGCACTGGAAATAGAGCGTGTTAGGAAGAAAGGTGAGCATCAATGCTTGCTTGAGAGTTTGGAAGCATGGGATGCATTGTAACAATGAAAATTGGTTTGGTAATTTCTTTTTAATTTACCCTACCACGATGCACCTTTCGATACAAAGATGCATCAAGGTGTCCCATTCAATAGCACTAGTCAGATTTATTCGGTGCTTGTAATTTTATTATAAAGTATGGCAATGATACTAAAACATGGACATACCAATGTTGTATTTTTCATGAATTTCCGGGTGCATACTGTTCAATGGCACCATTGTGATTTATTCGATGCATGTAATTTTATTATAAAGTATAGCGGTGCTATTGGAACATGGATGAACCAATTTTGTATCGTTCATGAACTGATCAATGCACACATACCTTAAAGGTGCACCAAGAAAAAAACCTCCACAAAAACTTACAACCACCCACCTTCGCTATGAATATTGACGGTGCATTTGAACATTTAAGGCCTAGTGCGGTATTTCTTAGGTGTGCATTGGTGTATTTATACCATAAAAGCGCACCGAAAAAAAAACTCTGCAAAAACCTCTGGTTGCCCGCCTTTGCTAACAACCTCCACTATATAAAGATAAGAGAAGAATTTTTCAGGGAGGTTTTGCAAAAACCTCCGCAAGAAGGTGTTATCCTAGTAGTGTAGGGTTTGCATGTGGCATATAAATTTTTATGTATTTCTTTATGGGTCATTTTCCTAGTAAGGGAGCCCTTGTAATATTTTAATTTATTTGAATGATAAGCTTAGTTGATGGGAAGACTATCTATGTATTGTGTATGAGATTTTGGTTTCCGGTATTGCGTCCGCTATGCGTTTGATTTTGTTATTCCAGCGACTGTATCTTGTTTTGTGAGTTGCTAATTTGTTTTACAACAAGGAAATCACTATATAACAAGATACCTAGGTGTCATGATTAGAAAATCAACATGGTATCAAAGCTGTCACTTTGAGAGGAATCCAGATTTCATATCCATGATAGTTGACAATAGATATATTAGATCTGCAAGGAGATCTTAGCATATCTATAACCAACAATCAGAAATCAAGGATTGGATTTCAGGGAAACAACCATATTGAAGCATAACTAGGGTTTCCAGCCATACAGAGCTGTACATGGGCTACAATAGGAAAAGGCACGTACATACATAGGTTGTAGTAGGAAAAGACGTGTACATATGTGGGTTTCAGTGGTGATATGCATGTATAGGACCGTACATGTCAGTATAGGGGCAATTTTGTTCGACAACACATGTATTCCAACAGAGGACAAACACCTTCAATAACCACTCACACAACCAGATCAAAGATCAACACATCAATGTTTTTACGTGGTAAAATCCCTGTGGGGAAACATCCACGACCCCAACAAATGTACCCACTTGGGTCAATTTATTAATGTAAAAGAAAGTATTACAAAGAGATTTACAAGAAAGTTTCTCACAATCGATCATTGGTAAATGACCCTCCATACTCTTTAAATAGAGACGATGGACCAATCGAGTGTTAAGGCATAGATAAAAGTAGCCATTAAGATTAATTAGAATATGATCCATCACATCACTCTATTTCGGGAACATATCATGACCATCAGATTACCTAACTACAAATACATACTAATGCATACTAAGAAAACACACTTTTACCTAACAACACATTAGACCAAGTTGATATTAACTAACTCATAAGTATCTAAATATCCTAACACCCCCTTAAAAACAACTTGAAATAGGATTGAAAAATTTACAAAGGTGGAAGAATGAGGGATTAAAGCCTAATAAAACATAACTTATTTACCCTTTTATAAGTATTATCTTTAGTAGCATGAACAAGCTTATTGATCTTTAAGAACTCCCAAAGAAAGTATTTTTAGTATGCCAACCTCCGTTAATAACCCATATTTATTTCAAAGTGCAAGGTGAAGAGAATACTTTAATGTGGGAAAGGTTGTAGGTACTTTGTTAAGCGCACAAGTTTGGTGATAAAGTAAAATGAAATGTTGAAATAAAAGTTCTAAAAGGACAATAAATTGTAAATGGTAGGACCGAAAATAAAGTGGTTTCTTTCTTTACCCACCAATTTACTTAAATTTAAGTAATTAAAATATAAAATTGCAAGTAAAAGGGATTAAATTGATTTGTTTGGATAGTTTGATTCATGGCATAGTTCTTGTTTTTCTCGTGATATAGTCATGTACACTATTATATCCTTTTGAATATAAAGCGTATTTTTTTTCGTTGAAAAAAAGTAAAAAGAAGTTAGTGGTTCGTAGAAAAATTTAACGTGCCAAAAACAACTTTTCTGAAAAGTAAAAAAATTCTAAACCATGGATTTAATATGGGCTACATAGGCTTCAAATCGATGGGATCCTTAAACTTTTCCTTGGTTACATAGGGAGGAATGGGTAAGAAGTATTATTATACCTGCCTCGGGCAGGATATATAGCGATCAATTCTTAATTTCGGGGAAGTATTGGGGTGGGTTCTCAGGGGGTTAATTTTTATTGGAAAAAAAAATATAGCGATCAATTCTTAATGATATTTTACTTTAATTTAATTTAATTTTTCTAAAATTTTCATAATGTTTTATCAAAATTATATATTAAATTAAATTTAATATCTTTCTTAATGATANTTTAAAAAATAAAACTTAATAAAAAAATAAAAAATTAGAAAAATCCTTAAATACTACACGTATACTATTGAATTATAGTCTTTTATTACGGGCAACTGCTTGGGCTCCTTGGGTCCGATGCCATGTACGGGAAGTTGATCTCATTTATTGACAATTCATGGCAAATCTTTTAATGCGTTGACGCATGCCTTCTAAAAATTTAGCATTCATGGCAAATCTTTTAATGCATTGACGCATGCCTTCTAAAAATTTAACTTAAAATTAACTTTTTTCAATGTTTAAAGTTTCTATAATGTTTTAGAAAATTCTTATAATAATTTTAATTATTAAAAAATAAAAAATATTTTTAAAATTTGAACGTTT
>SNQJ01S0045472.1:35627-49263 GCA_010110895.2 Picea sitchensis
TCGAAGGCATTTGCTAAATCAAGTTTAATTACCATACCTTTTTCATTGCGAAGATGGCTTGAGTGAATCGCCTCTTGCATGAGAATGTAGTTGTCAGCAAGCTGTCTCCCCTTAACAAATCCGCCTTGGTTCTCCGGGATGATGACTGGGAGGATACCTTTCAGCCTGTTGGCAATTACTTTTGTGATTAATTTATATCCAATATTACAAAGAGAGATGGGCCGGAACCGATTAAAATCTTTAGCACCCTTTTTCTTGGGAATGAGGGCGAGAAAAGATGAATTGGTGCTGCCCCCTATTTTCTGACAATTTTGGGACTTCAAAATCATTTTGTAGAGGTCTTTTTCCACAATCTGCCAGCAGGTTTGAAGGAATCTTGCAGTGAAGCCATCCGGGCCTGGGGCTTTGTCCGAATCCATGTCGGAGAGAGCCTCTTTTATTTCTTGTATAGTGATCTTCGCTTCCAGCTGTTGATTCATTAAAGGGGAGATCCTAGAGGGAACCGCCTCCAAAAACTTAGAGTTTGGGTCGGTCACACCCTCTTCTCTGTACAGATTTTGGAAGTGATTGAAATCTTCTCTCTTTATGCTCTCAAAGTCTTTGTATGTCGAGTTACCATCCTTGATTTCTGCAATAGAATTGTAACTCTTTCTGAATTGAGCTTGTTTGTGGAAGAAGGCAGTATTTCTGTCTCTCGCTTTAAGCCATAAACTCCTGGACTTTTGTCTCCAATGATCTTCCTCCAAGAGGCATGCTTTATGGAAACTTTGCTGAAGCTCAGCTTCCTTATCCAATACTTCTTTCGTAATTTCAACATCTTCGCTTTGGGCATGATGATGGGCAAGAATGTCTTGGGCCTGCCTTCTCTCTTTTGAATGGGAGGGAAGATATTTGGCCCAAGATTTAAGAACAACTTTCAGCCTTCTAAGATTTTCCTCCCAAATGAAGAAAGGCGAACCTTTCACTGGCGTTTTCCAACTGTGTAGAACCAGATTCAGAAATTCAGGTTCCTTGACCCAAAGAGGATTGAACCCGAAGGGAATGGGGCCAAGATATTTGTGGCCCAACATCTCAAGTAAAATGGGCTTATGATCAGAAACACTACATGGGAGGATATGCAATCTAGATTCTAAGCCCAACAAAAGAAAGGAGCTCTGCACCAAACATCTGTCAAGTCTAGCAGCAATGTGACCAGGACCTATTCTTTTATTGGACCAAGTGTACTTACCATTTTCTGGGGGGATATCTAGCAGATCCCAGTCCTGCATGAGGTCTTCCACCCATTCCCTTGCAGGGTCCCTTATGATTGTGCCTCCTCTCTTTTCCTCCATGCACAAGGTAAGATTTAGATCACCTGCAACAATGATGTTTTCTAAGTTTTCTGACTCCGAAAGGTGCCTGATGGAGTCCCAACACTCCCTTTTCTCCCCTATATTTGTTGGAACATAGACATTGAAAAGACTAAGTGCCTCCCTCGAGTCCAAAGGTTGGAGTTTCAAAAACAACCAATGGGTGTTGTGCAGCTCGGAGACCAACCTATACTTGAGAGGGTTCCAAAGAGAGCCCAGGCCCCCAGTCGCTCCCCGTGCAGAAACTGCTTGACCGCTACTTCCTTTCCAGAATTTTTTGCTTATTTGGAGAAACTCATTGTCCTCCATTTTGGTCTCCTGAATCAGAAGAATGTCTGGGGCTTCTCTTCTTATGAGGCTTCTCGTTGCTTCTTCTTTCACTTTGCTCCCCATTCCTTTGCAGTTCCAGGAGATAATCTTCATCATTTATTTTTATGATGAGGGGCTCCCTTGGAGCCTTGCACTTGATTTTTAGTCATCTTCGTATTTTTGTTAAGGAGTTTCTCCAGAGTGGGCTGACTACCCTGAAGCTTAGATTTATAAGTTTCTTGGTCTCTCTTTTCTCTAGCATATTTTCGGCCCCTTGCAGATCTTCTGACCGATGTCTGCGTCTCTCCTATTTCTCCATCCTCCTCAGACTCCTCCGTGTCATTCTCCTCCTCGGAGGCTTCTGGTTTCTTATCCTTATTTCTTGCCGTGGCACTTTCTTCAGGACTTGTTCCTGCTGTAGTCATTTTCTCTGGGGGTTTATCCTGCTTAGCTTCTTCCCGAGGAGTCTCTTCTGTAGAGCTTAAGAGCTCATACCTATTTCCTTGGATTTTTGGCAGAGGATCATTCTGGATGGAGGCAGGCTGAGAGCCTTGAGCCCCAGTCTTCTTGTGAGTTGTCTTTGACCTCTTGAATTGATTCTAGCCATCTTCCTTTCCTTTCTCTGCTTCCCCTTTGTTCGGGCACCCTCTTGCAAAATGGCCATAGACGTGACATTTACGGCATTTGAAAGGGAGCTGCTCGTAGTCCAGCACTTGCACATGCGTCCAGCTGCCAACCTTTATTTTGATGGCCTCCGGGAGTCCCACCTCTAAGTCCACCTCGACACAGATTCGGGCGCAATCATACTGATCATTGTTGTTTGCTCTATCGATGAACTTTCCCAAAGCATCTCCAATGTGCTTGAGGGAATCCCAGTTCCAGCAGTGCACAGGAAGGTTAGGGAGCCGAACCCAGACAGGAACTGCCGTTGGGACATCCATGACCGGATCAAAGTCAGGGGTCCATTTATTGAGATAGAGGCCTTGAGGTCCCATGAAATAGGGCCCATTCCTGAAGATCAAGTCTTTGTCCTCCTTTGTATTGAAATCGAACAGGAAGTAGCCTCTACCCAGAAAATAAGAGGTGACTTTGTTCTTGATCAACGGATTCCAATTCTTAACGACCCAGTTTTCTGTCGATTTCGGCGAGGGCCAAAGGCCCGTGAATTGACCCACCAGGGCTCGATATGCCAGGGACAAGGCGACCTGGATTGGACCCTCAGGAGGGAGATTTACCTCAGGAACATCGTCGAGATTTTTGACGAACTTAGTGGCTTCAGAATTCTTCTTTCTGGGTAGCGAAGCTAGCAGAGAGGAGAAGGAAGCTTCAACATCCGGGGGCATAGCATGTGAGGGCCCGAGGGGCGAGTCTTGGGCCTCCATGGCAACGTCAACCTTACAATTTTATCCCTTCACTCTGCCATGACTCGTCTTCTTGTTGAAGAATGGTGCCCACAGGGCCTGTCACGATTTCCCCTATATAAACTCGCCCTTCAAAGGAAATCTCAACCTCTCTCAGCAAACCCTCACCAGCTCTCCCTCACAGAATCGCCTGCGCGCCCCCTGTTTGTGTTCTCTTGGTTTTTCCTCTCTAGTATTAATTGTATTATTTTTGGACATTTTGTTTCTATACCCATGTGGAAAGGATATTGATCTCAAGTTTAAAGTATAATACAAATTAATTAATTATGTTAATTGAATTTAAAGTATGTTATCATCTCCACTCAAATCATAATAGCCTGAAACTGAAAGTTAGGACACACCAAGAAACCACCTTCTCACAGTCGAAAAATCCAGGGACACAGGTTGCACGAGCAATTCCAGAGGCCCAAATTAGTCCATTATGGGTGGAAGGAGATGAGTAGTAGGAATATGCCTTGCACTAGTGGGATTTATGGTCCTCATCCCCTATGATGTTAATTGTATATCCAGAGAACAAGACAATGGTCCCACAATTGAATAATTTTTTGGCTTGAAATATATCTCTGGGAGCATCAATAGATCATTTCCTTACAGTGAAAGACTTCCTCCTAGAACAGACTAATTTGGACCTCTGGAATTCCTACTTTCGAGTTGCAAAGTGGCTATTGCGTTCAACATCGATTTCTTTTCTGAAACCCCTTCTTTTGGTGTGGTCAGGACCACCATCGCCGAGCTGGGAAGTGCCGCCCATTATGGTTGATTTCAATTTGGGCGCAGAAGTGGGAACAATGTCTGCATTGCCATCATCCATTTCCGTATCATCATCCATCATATCATCTTCTTCCAGCTCAAAATCCATTGCATCAATCTCTACGCCAACCATCAATGCAGGTGGGCAGGTAGTCTGAGCAGACAGGGTTTCCTTGGAATTCTTTGGCTTGAAATATATTTCTTGGTGCACCTAGGGACTATCTCCTTTTTTGATCCTGGGCGGAGGGAGATGAGTAGTAAGAATATGCCCTGGAATACTGAAACCTCTGGCCATCATGCCCGCAGGTGTTTACTGTATTTGGACAAAACTACTGCCATAAGTTAACAAAAAATTCCATTTGCTCCAAATGATGTTTGAAATGAAAATTGGGGAGGGATAATATAACCCTACATAAATCTTGGTTTAATGCATATCAATGGAAGATCTCCTCGGGCCTTTCCCTGATCAATGGAAATCTCCAGGGTTCATGTGTAATGAGTTGTTACCATTAAAGCTTACTAATTTCATATTTAGAAAAAAGTGTGAAGGTGGCAGTGACGACGAAGAGTGATTAAGAATTAGAGATTTCGTAAAGGCACCAACCGCCGACACATGAAAGAGATTGCATCATGTTTGAAATGAATACTTGGAAAACATTAATTACAATCTTAACGGTTCTTGCACGATGAGCTACTAACATTAAAGATTAATAATTGCATATCTAGAAAGAAGTACGAAGGTGGCGGGGATGACGAAGAGTGACTAAGCATTGTACATTTCGTCCACCCGCCAACCCGTGAAACAGATTCCAAGAAATTACCAAGTATGGAAAGCGGTCGGGCGAGCTTCAAAAATAAGGTCACAAGATATACTCAAGAGACGTGAGGGTCCGATGGTCAAATTGTATGTCACAATGACATATTTCTGTCGTCAATTTGTATATCACGAAATTTCGAGTGTTGTTTGTAGGTAGCGGAACAATGGAAGCACAATGTTGAGCAAGCCTGACCATGAACCAACGATAGTAATAGCGGCCAAGTATGCAATGGACAAGCGGTTGGTCGGACTTGTGATATAAAAGCATTAGACATACTCGAAACAGGGAATATTGACGGGCTTGAAACAACACCACAATATCTACTTAGGAGACGTGAGAGCTCGATGGTCAAATTGTATCTACCCCAACTGTTGAATGCAAAATGCCTAACATGGAACATGAGACAATGACGGATTTCGAGAGTCAATTTGTATATTGTGGAACTTCAAGTGTTGTATATAAAAGAACGAGACATTCAAAAAAAGGACCAAGTAAACATAAAGTGAAAGCAAACGAGATAAAGGGGAATTTGTTTGCTAATTTGTAGATCGCGGAAGTCCGGGTGTTTTTTGCAGGTGACGAAACAATGGAAATGCAATGTGAAACTCGCCTATTCGGGAACTCGCGATCCATTTTTTTTTTTCAATATGAAATGGGGAAGCGGTCGGTCGGGCTGGTGATATAAAATTAACAGTGGAAATCTGAAGACACGAATCCGCTAACTCCCACACCTAGACATTTTTCGAAAAATGAGTAAGTAACCAGAAAGGGAAAGCAGAGGGAAAAAAGTAAGGGGATGACAATTTTAAGAAGCAAGAATTGGTGTAAGAAAGCCCCATTGATCATCTTAATAGTAAATATGAAGTGCATTAAACATGTGAAAAGGTTCTTCAATCAAGGAATAGATAAAGCGATCCATGGTTATAGTTTCCAGGATCTGTTTGTATAAGAGAAGCGTCGAAAAGCTACAAGAAAATCAATTTTGGGATGTTTAAGTAAAGTTATTATACTTTCAGCTTCGTCGCAAGTATAACAACGACGAATTTGAATTTTAATGTCCTCTCGTTGATATGATAGTTCCATTGGATTTCACATAGTATATATTCTTTTATTTCAAATTATTCCAGGAGATTAATTTTGCTAAGTTCATCGATCAAGGAAAAGTGCTAAAACGAGCCACATACTACATTTGCGTCACATAGCTTATATTAAAAGGCAAAGAATGTCCTCTATAGTATTTAAGATCATAGAAAAACTGCGAAGATCCTAAATGTATTATTAATTTTCCAGAACAAAGCATACAACCAAGAACCAAGTAAACACCAAATGTATTGAAAGTTAAGGCACAAGGAAACACACGAACATAGAAGGCATCAAGCAAGATACCACAAGGTTCCATAGAGTAGTATGCATCGACCTTTGCATCAAACAACTTGATATATAAAAAAACACATCGTGGCATTGGTTTTATCTTACATCTGGTATATGTTCCCACGAGAAAATAACCGGGGCCATTGGATATGAACAAAAGTCCACCAAACATAAGACAACACAAAACCAGCGGAGCTTCGCCATTGCACGCTAGATATAACCAGACCTCAAAATGGGGAACACGAAAGTTGTCGATTACTATTTTACCATGAAGCAAGATCACTATGGACATTTTCTTGTGATAGTGCCATGGTCTATCACTACCAGTTTTAACAATGCCAAATTTCCAATATTATTGGAAATGCCTGATGGTTCTGCCCAGAGGAGCAAGCTATTTCGATGGTTCAAAGGATGGTTCTGAGTTATTTAAAGTTGGATACTTTTTATGGGGTTTGCGATCATGCTTCCCATTTCTGGACTGAACAATCTTATGCGCGTGTACATCACCAACAACTGCACCTGCTTGTATGAATTCCAATGCCCGAACTCCCCAATCTCTATAGCGAGTTATGAAAATATCAAGGTCATGTTTCAATCCATGTTGAGTCCTTTTTTTTTCAATTATGGCATTGAGAAAATGCAGATACCATACCATAAATGTATAGTTGGAGACCAATTTTTTTTTATTCGGGTACCCAAAAAAAATGCAGAAATCCTGCCATGGCTATATAGTTGGAAAAAAATTGTCCAATTTGGGCACCCAAAAACGTGCAGACTCCTCCAACAAAGCCATAACCAGCCACCATTTTTTTTTAATTTTCACACTGCGACAAACATGCAAAATTCTTAGTGGGAGATGCAAAAAAACATTAAAATAACAACATCGATTGCATTTGTAGTTAGATTCTCCTTGTTGTTTCAAGTGCACAAGAAGATACAAAATATTTGGAAAGAGAATTTTATAGCTATAGATGTAAACTCCGAAGAACTCAAGTCCGACGAACATTCATATGGGTGTTGAAGAAAAATTACAGACACACTTAAGATATTTTCGTTTCCTTCCAAAGCTTGATTTTATTTATTTATTATTATTATTTTTCTGAGTCAATATGCAATATTTCATTGTCCTAATTTAAGGTAAATTTGCTATGTATTCGAAAGTCACACAACATGTAGACATTGTTTTCCTTTTTCTGTAGGTATGCTTCATATGACAATTTTTCTAACCCATGAAGCACATCTTGTAACATATGCTATCTAATTGTACAATGTATGATATCGTTTCCCACGGTTCATATGGAAGAATTGAGGCAATGTCTATATATGTAAGGACATTTTTTACTGCATTGCAGACAAGCAATTGTATCATCACTTATGAAAGCAGAAGCAAGAGAGTTGCATTTGGAACATACAGGCTCAAAGGGGGTCGAGTACGCATTCGATGCAACCAAAACATCTTCAACCNAAAAAAAAAAAAAAAACTGCAGAAATTTGGTGAAGGCAATTTGTATGAGAAAAGTGAAGATGAATATGTAGATGTATACGCACAATAGTTGTAGAGATAGTTAGTTTCTTGAGATCCTGTACTATGTCTGCTCGCAATTCTGTTACAAATTTTGCTTGGGTTGTGTGAAAGATCCTTTCTTTAACATCTCTTTTCTTTGTTATATTTTTGAAGAGCATAAGTGTAAATTGCCCTTTATGCAATAGTTGTTCCATTGATGAAAACAAATTTGAATAGGTGTCGAACAATTGTAGCTGCAACATGGAACAATGCAATATTTTTGTAACTTAACCGAGATACACAGACATGTGAAAGTAAAGGACAAAACTGGATATGGAGAACGGTACCATTTCCTTGTCGTTGTTTGACTCTCCATATTTTATATGGAGAATGTGTTGTGAGCCAAGTTTTCTTGTGAGTGTGACAGCTGCGCCAATGGTTCTAATTGGGTAAATGTCATTGCTCTGTGCAAATTGGCTGATAGTTGTGTTCGGGACGAAACAATATTTTGAACAAATAACGATAATTTTTTCCACAATACTTGTTTCGTTGAGTGATATAATCCGATCACAATCACCACAGTCATATACTATTTTCGACAATATATTAAAATTTGTAATGGATATCCCATTACCTGGAAATATCTTTTCTGTATGTTTCTGGACAAGTTGTGTGGGAATAATCAGTGTGACTGTCATCAGGGCCTCCTTGTCTGTCATGTCGACACACATAATGGATCTAGTTTTGTTTTCCTTGTCCAAGTAGGTGCTATAGACGACCATTATGTCCCTGATGAACACTTGTCCAGTTTGGCAAATGTTCAAGCTCTCTATTGATAGTATTTTGGGTGTTACAAGTTTAGACCTGGTGACATTTTTTGAACAAGAAAAGTAATGTGAATGGTAGTGTGCATTATTTTTTTGTTTTCTTTTTTCCTAGAATAAATGTACAAGTAGATGCACAACTTGGATGAACTATGGAGCCATATTTTTGCAACCAGACCTCTTAGTCTATGGAACCTGCGCTATGTTCGACGTCTCACTCACACTTGTTGATACTTCTTGTGAACTACAAAGTATGTGTTGTAGATGACAACAACATATTCACCATGCCATAGATAAATAAATCGCTGATGATATTTTTCTGGTAAACATATGAGAAACATAATGTATGCATATTTACCTTTGGCCTTGTTGGTCTGCTGATGTTTGGGATGATTGATTGCTCATGGCCATGTCACTAGTCCAACTTTTTCTGATGCAAGCATGTGTAGATGAACATCAGAAGGACTAAACAAACATATTCATTGTATATTGTCCATAATTGTTCTTAATGTCACATACAGGGTCGAAGGAGATGGAATACGAAATAGGGTGTCAATGGATACTCAGGAAACATGAGGACCTACAGTTCAAATTGTATGCCTTGTATTTTTTGACTGAAAAATGTGTAATAGTAAATAGGGTGTGATGTCGGGGTATGACGACCAATCTATATATTGCGAAACCTCTGAAGCCAGAGGTGCAATCTTGAACCCACCAGCCCGAGAACTCGTGATCGACAAAGTGGGTAAGTATGGAATAAGGTAGAAGCATGACCATAAATGTGAACCCATGAGTCCGCCAACCCGCGCACCAAGGCATTTTCGGAAAGATGACTAAACAAAGAAATCAGAAAGGAAAAGTAGATGAGAAAAGTTAAGTATAGAAGAGGGAAAAAAAAGGGATAATAGAAAATGGAAAAATTAGAAATGGGGAGGGAACAAAGGCCCATTGTTGCCAAATCATCGTTTTCTAGTCCAATATTATATGCCTCCACTCGTTTTGTATGTTTAATTTACTAGCATAGTTGGTATAACTTTTCGAAGATTGTACCACAGACCCCTCTGCCATGGCATATAAGAATTCATCTTCTTGTCCAACCAATCTGTTTCTTTCAAGGTAGCAACGACGAACATATAGTGGACATGAAGGCAAGTTAGTATGCAGAAAGACATGTAAAAGAAAGAAATACAGTTCTATTTATTTCAATGTAGCAGGAAAGAGAATACAATTCACATGAGAATAAGCATAAAGATATGTAGTATATACATACAACAAAAAAGGTGCAAAGAAGTAGAACAAGTAGAACAGATACATAGACTATAAATGAAATACTAAACACTGGAATATGAAATAAGAGTACAAGTATGCACCTCTGTAACTCCTCTGCTACATTCGTGCCAAAGAGTCCATCGTCCTCTTCAACCACTCTGTTTGTTTAAATGTAACATTGCAGGAAAAATACAATGGACATGAAGGAAGTTAGTATGCAGGAAGACATGTAAAAATAAATAAAAAGAGTTCAATTTTTTTCAATGTAGTGACAGAGGAAATACAAAGGACATGAAGATAAGTTATTATGTAGGAAGGTACACAATATCTACATACATTAAACTAGGTGAACACATATACAGATAATAAATGAAATACAAAACAACGAAATATGAAATAACAATACAAGCATGTACCTTTCTATCTCCTCATCCACCACTGCAGTTAAGACTCCTTTGTTTTCTACAACTATTCTGTTTGTTTGAATGTGGGAACACACAAAATACAATGAACATGAATGGAAGCTCGTATGCAACGGAGAAAAAGCAATTAACATGTACATACAATAAATGAGAATCAACGAATAGAATAAAAGATAGCTAGAAACATGAACCTTTTGTTTTCTCCATCCATAGTTGTAAATATATAAAGTTTATTCCTTCCCAAAATATATTACAAGCCACAAAATCTTAAGAAATTGCATGGCCATAGATAAATTATTTTGGTTTTCTGTGGCAAAGTATCTAGATATGCTTCCAGGCATGGAAATGTAATTTTGCAGTATCTTTGGTGTACACATCATATCTCAAGTACAAGACAAATTATATCATGGTTACACCAGTCTATGTAGAGGATAAAGAGTTTGTGGTCACACCAGTATGTGTAGAGGAGATGGGCACATTTCACCATATATGGTTAATAAGTGCGTTTTGCACATGTTTTATCTTAACAAAAAGACAAATAATATTGTAATTGCACATGTAGTTGACCAATTATTTTTTATGCCACTATTTTGTATCATGTCAACATTGAAGTATCAACAAAAATTTACAGCAGAATAGGAGGGCACGAAACAGGTGCCAGATCTTGACTTCGCTAGACACAACAAACAACAGAACCAAGGTCCACTCGTGGGTGCAGGACCTGAACACCGCAAAGCACCCAAAAACAAAACAAAAACATCTCCAACTGCTGGCGCAGGACCCCAACCCTGCAAAGAAAAAGTAAACAAAAGAAAACAACAAACAACAAACCAACTAGAAAGCACGAACACACCCAACTACATCCCCAGGGCCCCAAACTCGTAAACTTGAGTCAAACAACAACAAGCAGCAACCGACGAACCAATGAACAAGCAACAACCACCGAACCAGAACCATTAAACAACATATGTATCTCCAACGATTACCAAACTGCAGCCGAAGCACAAAAGGAACCATAAACATATGACGAGCATGCCAGTAGAAATAAGCAAACATTCTTACTTGCAAACTACAAACACTAAACAACAAAGAAGGAATAGAAAATGAAATTATGGCATCGAAACTTACTCCAAAACGATGAACGATAGAAGCGCAGGTCGAATTGTGGGTGCAACACCTGGACCCCGCAAAGTAAAAAAAAAACCAGATCCAACTGCGAATGCAGGACCCCAACCCTGCAAAGTTGAAGTAAACAAAAGCAAGCAACAAGCACTAACAGGTCCAACCGCAAGCGCAGGTCCCCAACCTTGCAAAGTTGAACCAAACAACAACAAGCAACAACCGACGAACCATCGAAGAAGAAGCACCCACCGAACTAGTAAACAATGTATGTAGCTTCAACGATGAAAACATTGCATTCCAAGACTAGAAGAAGTATGAAACATACAATGTCTATTCAACTGGCGGTGGACAACAATATTGTCCAAATTCACTGCAACATTGTATGGAAAATTTCGAGGAAAAATGTACTCTGAGGAGCCTATTTAGGTAAACATTTAAGGCTGTCAGGCTGTCTAAGGGCCTCATGGTATGCAAACATTTAAGATGTCAGGCCTGTTTCAGGACCTTGCACTATGTAAACATTTAAGCTGTCAGGTCTATTCAAGCACCTCAAAAAAAGTGTCAATGATCTAAACCTTCGGTATGCAAACATTTCAATACAAATACAAAGGACTAATAATAATAATAATAGTAAAAGGACATATTAATATGCGATCACTATAGTCCCTCTACGCATTCATTAAAAAAGAACGTCCATGCTCAGAACTTTTGGTTTGTAAACATTTCAGTAAAAATGTAATAAAAATTAAAAAGGAGCGTCTAAGCTCAAAACTTTGGATATCTACACATTTACAACATTGCGAACAACGAAGCTACCAACGGCATGGAATAATAACTATGGTATGATGGAATATGTTCAATACCACTATAAAAACTTCTTATATTTCTTCCACTTCAAGATTTCTATTATTATAAAACCACTCATACAACATGGACTAATAACTATGGTATGATGGAAGATGTTCAATACCACTATAAAAACTTTTTATATTTCTTCCACTTCAAGATTTTTATTATTATAAAACCACTAATACTACTGATACAAAACCTTTGGATATTAACATTTTTTTTTAATAATTATGGTATATAATCATTAGATATTAACATTTTTTTAATAACTACCCTTACTTGTGGCCAACCATTACCATTAGATATTAATATTTTTTTTAATAATTATCATTATCATTAACATTTATTGTTACTAATGAGTAACCATTAAGTATCAACATTTATCTTAATAACTAAAAAACAATTTTGTAAACTAATATTAGTTATTAAATAAAAAATAATAACATACATAACCATACCTTAAAAAATAACAACATTAATTTGATGAAGTAAATTCTCAAATTTATACCTAATAAGCTAAATTTTTTTTATATTACTAAAATTAAAACACAACATGCTCACAAGTACTTTATTCCTAATAAGATAAAAAAATATATTTATATCTTACTAAAATAAAAACATTTTATATTAAAATTCTCAAATTTATACCTAATAAGCTAAAACACTTTATATTACTAAAATTAAAACACAACATGCTCACAAGTACTTTATTCCTAATAAGATAAAAAAATATATTTATATCTTACTAAAATAAAAACATTTTATATTAAAATTAAAACACAACATGCTCACCATAATTACATAAAACAATTTATATGAAAAAATAAATACATTCCATAGGTTGTTAATTGTGATTTGGATTAAATACCTACTAATAATGTAGGTAGCTTGGTTGGTTGGTTGTCCCATTTTGTTTATATACCTATGTGCCATTTAGCTTTGTCCAATTCCTTCATATTGTGTTTGGACATTTTGTTTCTATATCCACGTGCAAAGGTCCAATTCCTTCATATTATGTTTGGACATTTTGTTTTTATACTAATTAGTAGGTTTATCATGAGTACAAATAATAATTTATATAAAAAATAAATAGATTCAATATGTTGTTTAATTGTGATTTGGATTGAATAATAGTGTAGGTAGCTTGGTTGTCCAATTTCTTCATATTGGTGTTTGGACATTTTGTTTATATATCTATGTGGAAAGGTAATTGATCTTGAGTTTAAAGTATGATATAAATTAGTTTAATTTGGATGTCCGAAAGAAAATTCTCCTCTCCACTCAAATCATATTGTTTTTTAGACATTTGTTTCTATACTCATGTGGAAAGGATATTGATCTTGAGTTTAAACTATGATACATATTAATTATGTTAATTGAGTTTAAAGTATGACACATTAATTATGTTAATTGAGTTTAAAGTACGACACATATTAATTATGTTAATTGGGTTCAATTTGTGTGATGGGAGGAATGATAGTTATGCTCTCCACTCAATACAGATTAATTATGTTAATTGGGTTTAATTTGTGTGGTGAGAAAAATGATAGTTATCCTCTCCACTCAAATCATATTGTTTTTGGACATTTTGTTTCTATACCTATGTGGAAAGGATATTGATCTTGAGT
>SNQJ01S0045473.1:8707-25534 GCA_010110895.2 Picea sitchensis
CACTTGTCCCCATCCTTAGAACTTAGGATAAAATAATTATCCATACTTTATACTTTAAGGAATATTAATATAATATTCCTTTTTGGCTTAAGATCTCTAGATTAGCCCTTTTCCTGAACTTTTAGCCCCCCCTTTCCCCAACTAGTGGAGTTTAGTTCACCATACTCTTTTATCGTGGTCGGTCTACACGAAGCGATGTATTTTATATTAATGATAAAACATATACAAAAATAGACTCACTAGCCTTTAGAATCTAGGCTCTCTGGCCTAATCATCACATAAGCCTTCTGGCTTACAATAAACTAGCTCACTAGCCTATAAAACACAACATATACACAAAGGCTCCCTGGCCTCAAAATCGCGCACAATTAATTTTGTTGCACGTAGTATCCTGGAATGTGCACACTTCATCATTTTACTGCACAGTACATGTGCGCACTATACCATGGAAGGTGCATACCAAAATTATATCAATCAACTCACCATCTTAAGTACATTTTCATTTACATTTACAATTGGGTTTGGCCTAGGGGTATTAAAAACAATCATTCATTATAGCAGCTCAGTTGAAATAAAACCAGGGAAAACACTAAACATCAATCCAAACTTGACCCCTGAACAAAATGACAAACTGTTACAAGTCTTGAAAGTAGAAAAAGAAACCTTCACATGGGATTACAAGGATATGAAGGGTGTACACCCTGATATCTTTACCCATCATATTTAAATAAAAAAATATTGTATCACCACCCAACAATTGTTGGGTATGTGTTATATTCTTTGCATGTGTGTGTGGGGGCGCGTCAAATTCGACAAATGCATCTGACGATCCCTCGTAGTAGTTCTCTTTGTGTCATGTGCGTTAGGTGCTTCCTAGGGGGGTCCCAGGGGGGACCAGGTATGCCCCCCCCCGGGTTACGCGCAGCATTCTGCACCGGGTGGTAGCCCAGAGCCGAGGGGGTTCGGGGCAATGCCCCGAAAATGTTTTTTGGGTGGTTTTGCTATTTTTAACGGTTTTCTAAATTAATCCCAGATTAAGGGATTAGGGTTTTGGTATCTACAGAATACCTAAAAGCATTGTATATATTGTATGGTGAATGGTGAAATTCGATATAATGAATATAAGAAAGGTTTTCCCCGATTGAGGGTTTCCGGTGTAAATCTCTGTGTAATATGTGTATGAGCCATTGATTAAATTTTGTTTTTCTTAAGAATCTATATGTATTTCTTTACTTCATAGGTTTAAAACTTACAACAACCTCAAAGGAGGATGAACCCTTCCCTGAGGGACATTATTATACAGGAACTCCAGAAATTGTTGGATGTTAATCTTATTTATCTGATATCTAACAACGAATGGGTATCACCTCTCGTTATTGCCCCAAATAAAAATGGCAAATGGTGGATCTGCGTGGACTATCGAGAACTAAATAAAGCTACAAAAAAATACCATTTCCCCTTTCCATTGATCGACCAAGTCCTAAACACACTATCGAAAATAAGTATTTCTCTTTTCTCGACAGTTTCAACGGATATAATCAAATCCAAATTACTCATGAAAACCAGGATAAGAAAAATTTCACTAGCCCCTGGGGCACATTTTCATACCGTGTCCTTCCTTTTGGATTTTGTAATGCACCCTCTACCTTCTAGCAGGCAATATTAGGCATTTTTCTAATCTGCTTAATGATAGTGTTGAAATATATATGGATGATTTTACTCTATATGGTATTGATTTTGATGAAGCACTATCTAATCTAGAGAAAACACTCCAATGACGCAAGAAAAATAACCTCTCACTAAGTACATAAAAGTGCCATGTGATGATGACCAAAGGAGTGGTCTTGGGACATTTTCTCTTTGTTGTTGGGATTCAAGTCGACCCAGCAAAAATTCAGGTAATTTTGAGAATGCCACTTCCAAAAATATAGAAAGAGGTAAGTATATTTTTGGGGAAGATTGGATACTATCGTCACTTCATTGAAAATTATTATAAAATAGCATCCCCTCTATTTTCATTTCTTATGAAGGATGCATAATTCTCATGGACTAACATTTGTCATTTTTCTTTTGAAAAACTAAAAACACTGGTGTCTACAGATCATGTCTGACGGGGACCAGATTGGGCACTCCCCTTTCATATTTCCTTAGACGCTTCTAATACCGTTGTTGGGGTTGTACTAGGATAAGAGGAGGATAAGAAACCTTATGCCATCTATTACACAAACAAAAATTTGGCACCAGCAAAACTGAATTACACGGTAACTGAAAAAGAGTTCCTTGATGTTGTGTTTGCAATTAATAAATTTCAACACTACATAACTAATTATTATGTATCCATACACATAGATCACTTGACTATCAGGTATTTAGATAATAAACCCATTACAAGTGCATGAGTTATCACATGGTTATTATTAATGCAATAATTTGACATTACTATTATCACTGAAATTTCGTCCGCAACATTGCATGCAAATGGTTACAGGAATACAACATCTCCAAACACATATTAGTTCACCTGCAGCACCAAAAATGCATTTCCAAGGGACAAAAACTATACAACTGGTCAAAAATTGACATGCGCAAAAACACTAAAGGATGCACGTGCATAGTGCGCGGGCCAAAGAAGATCTTACAACACACAATGCACCATATGCGCGAAAGTGTACGACGAAATCCACACACTCCTGTGAATGGAGCATTTATGGTTCTTGTCGGCCCCTTACCCACTTTTGGACCAGCTCCCAACTTGATTTGACCCTCAAATCTGAGATGAATCCAAATGGGGGGTGGTCAAAGACCTAAGGGTGCCCTAAAGGGCCCCTTGTCCACACTAAGAACTAGTTGAATATTGCCTCAAAGTCATGCAATAAATGGAGGCCATGGGTGCACTAAGAACTTAAGAATCTTATAGTATTGTTATGTTGCCTCCATCCTCCCTCAAGAAACCTCTTTTCTTCTTGGAGCATTCTACCAACATCTCAATAAGCTATTCACCTCACCTCTTGAGGGAATAGGCTTGGATTTATTCACCATTTGATCTCTAGTTTATCATTGTAAGAAGAGCTCTCAAATAGGGGACTCAAGATCCCTCCCAAAGAGGAAGAAGGGATCCATAAGTCCTCATTTCTTTACAGTTTTTTCCAACTAACATAGTTATTGATTGGTGGCATAATCATTGGTCATTTGGTTGATTTATTTTGGTTCAAATTTTCTTATGCATTTTAGTTTTATTTCCATAGTTGTTTCTAGTTTAGTTGTTTGTTTATTTCATGTGCTTGGATTGTTTAATTCATACACTAACCTCTATATTGTCTAGCAGGCCCAACTAGACTTGTAAGTGCCCTTGTTTTTCTCACCCAAGTGACGAAACAGACACAACATATTGGCGACCATACTGGGGATAAGGTATCAATTTCCTCCCTATTTGGGTTGTTTGAGCACTTCTTTTTTACCCATTTTCCTTGTAGGAACCATAACTGGCCTAGCCATACCTGCTAAGAGCTAAGTTTGG
The DNA here is from genome assembly GCA_010110895.2 of Picea sitchensis. NCBI lineage: Eukaryota > Viridiplantae > Streptophyta > Pinopsida > Pinales > Pinaceae > Picea > Picea sitchensis. The sequence goes on from SNQJ01S0045473.1 coordinate 12,225, forward strand.
AGCTGGAGGAGGAGAATTCCACTTAAAATCCCCCCCGACATGTATCAGAACGTGTGCGGGTGTTCCAGCCCATAAACGTGCATTCTGAGCATTGTGCGCCAACAACACTTCGTTTCTTTGTGCATTCTACACACTGTGAAGGTCTTTAGTTCTCCGCGCATTGTGTGCCCACTGCACCTCTGTGTGAACTATAACCCATGCATCTGTCCATAATTTCAACATTGTAAGAGTTTTTGTGATGATTTGAAGGCCCCTAGCCTTCAAAATCTTGTTGTTTATGAAATTTGTAAATGCGCCACACTTAGATTCCTTTCCCACATGAAAGGTTAGTCAAAACATAGGCACTTAAGGGTTTAAAAAGAACCATATTTCTCCTCTTTTACTTTGAGTTGCCACATGGATGGCTTGTTTTTCTTGTAAAAGTTAAGTTGAGATTCTTTACAATCACATATAAAAAACACTTGCATTGGGACCAGAAATCGAACTTTAATCATTGAGTATGCTCTTCTCTCACACCATAGAGCGATCTTGAGAATCAGAAAAGTGATTAAGGGGGCGTTTCATCTCCCTTAACAAAATAGTTAGGAGAGGAAAAATCCCCCCTAGGGCTCTTCTTAGTTTCTTTTCAAAACATCTTAAAATTGTAAGGGCCCATACATGCCCACATGTTGCAAAGTTAGGATAGTTTTTGAAATTGCTTTCTTAGTTTACATCACTAGGAGAGTTTAAAGATCAAAGTAACGGGCCCATACATGCCCACATGCTTACAATCTAGGATAGTTTTTTCAAATCTTTCTTAGATTAAATCACATTATGGAGTTTAAAGGATTGGTAAGGACCCACATATCCACATGCTAGTTCTTTAGGGACTTTAAAATTCCGCAAGGTTGTACCAATGACATCTAGCAAGATAGGTAATCAAGATTTGTAAGGACCACAGGAAGTCCACATGTTGCAAATTGACAACTAAATTATTAAAATTTGACACATTTGTTCACTTGATCACACACAAAGTCACTCCTCACTCATGTAATTTCATCTCGAATTGTGGAGGTTGAAGTAGGTTTCCTCCAAAGGGATTCTAAAATGTCCCACTACTTCTTGAAGAAATTACCCACACCCACTTAATTCAAATGAGATTGGTTCACACCCCCAATCTCTCAAACAACCACATCTAAAACAATTCTAAAAAAATCACTGAGTTTTCCTCCACAGGAGATGCTAAAGAGTTTTTTAGTCTAGGTAGGATCTCGGGGGTAGGCATCCAAATAACCCCCCGTTATCTGGTTCTCACATCTTCAAACATTAGAAGTTGACAAATAGGAAAATTTAAAATCCTCCAAGTCAAGTGTTCCTAACACCATAAGGCAGGGAGATACCCGTGAAGGGTCGAAGGCCGAGGTCCGGTCGTTTTGTGCATCCCCCTTTGAGTCACCCAACTCTTGGAAGGGATCTAGCCCGTGACCCATTTATGAGGCCGAAAATCTAAATGTCGCACTTTAACCGAGGTACCTAGTGGCCAAATTTAGGACATCTACCTAGGTGTCAATTGTGGGCCACAATTGCACCTTGATCAGATTTTGTGTGGCTATTGGGAAATATCGCCAGCTCTTTCAGGATATGCACCCTCTACCCCTCATTATAACTGATTGTTTCATCCTTAACTAGTTCCTCTTCCGGTGGCTTCAGACCCCATTGTTGAGTGCTATTGGAACGTCCAATGTTATTTGAGAGGAATGATGTTACATCTTTTTAGGACACGAGAATTTTCTTTCTTTGTTCTCCCACGCGGACAAATCCACCTACCCACATGTATGCTTATTTTTTGATTTATGTATGATGCTCATTTGATTACATGTGATTGTGAGATATATTGTGAAGGTCCATATTATACAATTCTCTTGTTCATTTATTTCTCTCATCACCATTTACACACATTCACTTTGCTAGTCAAACATCATAGGGGACCCACAGAATCCCAGTCATTCCAGACGCTTGCAAAATCTCCCTCCTATCCTAGGAGGAGTTCCTAGTCTTGCCAACTCACTAGCTCAACCGTATCACACCCCTGTGAGTGCCACTATTTTGGGATCAGATTTGCTTGGTTCCACCTTACTTGGGTCCACTTTCCAAGTACCTCCATCCACTAGCTCTCCTTCACAAGGAGGCAGAGGGCACACTTCTTCCCAAGGGAGAAGTACACCCCCACCAAACCCCCCTCAAGGTTCAGGTCCACTACCTGCTCACACCATGGCTAGAAATAATCCTCCACCGCCACCCCACATGCCATATTTGGTGTCCCTCAATATTCCTGATTTGAGTAAACTCATGAATGAACCTATATTGCATGACCCTACATGGCCCAATATGCCTACCAAACTACCTTCAGAAATTCCAAAATTTGAAGGAAAATCAGGGGAAGATCTTGCCAACCATGTCATGACCTTCCAATTATGGTGGTCTTCAAACAACATCATGGATGACTCCATCCGCTTAAGGTTATTTCAACGCACACTCACTAGTCCATCAGCTAAATGGTATGTGGATGAACAATGAGGGTCCCGTATGAATTTTGAATCCTTGGCCAAAGAATTTTTGACCTTCTTTCAACTGCTAGTTCGTCATGACAATGGTATATAACTTCTCTCTAAATGTAAACAAACCTCAGCCACACATATCGCCGACCACATTCACGAATGGAATTGGCAGCGTAGTTTATGCAAAGAAGAAACCACCAAAGAACAACATCTCGATTGGTTTCTCAGATCGCTCGTCTCTATCCTTGCCAAAGATGTGGCCTCCACCTTTCCCCAAACTAAAGAGGAAGCCATCAACAAGGTTCAAGAGTACGACCTCATTTATGCTCAGTCAGGTTACTTATACACAGTACTACTTGACGCATCGAGACCTGTACTACTCGGCCAGGAAAAACTTGGGATGTCTCATGCGGTGGATGGATTGATCGGTACCACAACACACCATAATCCATACATCCAACCACCACCCATGTATGGTACACCCCAATATCCACCGATGTATGGAGGGCCATCTTACTACCCTCCTACCCCTTACCAACATCCATATCCTGTGGCCCCCCGTCCACCCATGAGTGTACCCTTGTTGGAACCCATAGTGTGCTCAGCCTCTCAACCAAGATCAGGTACCCCCTCTACCTCAACTTATAACATGGGCACTGGCGAAAGCATTACACCTTCCTATACACCCTACAGATCATTGCCACAAAATAATATGTATTTTCCATTTCCCAGTCCTCCACAGCCAATTGCTCCTCCATAAGGACAACCAAATGCTGGGGTTAACTTTGTTAAGCCCTCTCCCATTCAACGATTCAAAATTTTGAACAACTGAATATGAAAAATCCGGCCCATCAGTCGAATAATGTCAAAAAAAAAGGAAAAAACCAAAACAATAATAACCCAAGACCAGGGGGAAATAACCCCCAACAAAACCAACCTGTTGGGGGAAACCAGAACTAGGATAACCAGAACCCCCAAGGGGACAATAACAACAAACTCCAAGGGTAATGTGCAATGTCCTCCAGCGTCGCCCCCCCCCCTTAGAAGGCCCCACAACAATATTTTCAACAACCACCCCCAACTGTATTTCAAAACCCTATTTGAAACCAAGGTGTGATGAATACCCAATAGGAGATGCATCCTGCCCCACCACAGATGGGACAGTATCAAAACCCTGGAAATCTGGCTGATCGCAATATCCTCTTGACTAGCAAAGAAGAAATTCTTTTGAAAACGCGCAGTCGTCAATACAATGCACCCCTAAATCTACTCCCACCACTTCGGAAGCAGCTCCAGCTACAAATGGACAACCCTTGATGATTCCACGCCCTAACACTGAACCCCCCATTCGTATTCCTCGCATCTTGTTATGACGGAATGTCAACAACCCTCAGGCTAGGGAAACACATAATTATAGTCTGGTCGATGACTTGGCACAATCCCCTACAACCATGTCGGTATTAGAGGTCCTCCAAACTTGTCCAACCCAACGGAAATCCTTGTTTTTTTCTTTGGGGGCAGTCGACCCCACTTATACTAGACTCATCACATTTGATCTAGATTGTGGGGAACCTCGTCTCCTCGCTTTGGTAGCTTTCTAGATACCATTCAAGATTCAGAACATCACGGTTCATCGATGTATCATTGATGAAGGTGCATCCACATGCATCATGTCCAAAATTGTATGGCAGAAACTGGGTTCCCCAGAGATAGTACCATATGTCATTACATTAAGAGCTTACGATGGTCGACCATCTTCCCCTGAAGGAATTTTTCAAAATGTCCTCATAGAACTCGGGGGCAATACCATCCTTATCGACATTGAGGTTATCGATGCCCCACTCGATTATAACATATTGTTTGGATGTAGCTACATGTACACTATGAAGGCAGTGGCCTCTTCTATGTTTCAAACAATGATGTTCCCCCACAATGGGAAAATCATCACATTGACCAAGTTTAACATTACGATCCCAATCACTCCTCCAACATCGATAACATTTTACCTCTTGTCCACACTAGTTCTGACGTGTATCCACTCATGGATATGGGCCCCAGAATTTTCAAAGACCCTCATTGATGGGGGCATATCATGCAACACCACCACTCATTCACCCCTCAACACAAGTGTGTGTCATATCTTCTAATGAAATTGAAACCGGAGATACTATCCCTCCCACTGAGGCTTCTCCACCACTCGACGTCCCACCAGTTGGAGAACCTCTACCTCAGGAATTAACCGAGAACCCTATGACACCACTTATCCCCGATTTCACCCTTCCCCAAGGGAAAATATCGATTTGGGAAACAATCCCCCAAGCCATTACTCAGATCCCCTTCTTCTACACCCCACCGAGAGTAAAAACCTTTCAGGTAGCCACAACACTTACCCTTCCCAACATGGTGCTCGTCATTCCGGTGTGGTATCTACACCCACCCGTAATGGTTCCTCAACCATCCATCCCTTCCCAATAAGAGGGAATCTTGATGCAGATTCCAGTACTCACTCCAACCACACCACCCTCACCCCCAATCACCAGCACCCCTGCTACGGCTAGGGGCAGATGGAATCAGAAATATCCCACCTCTCCACTTCCCCCCCGAGTTCAATCTCCTTGCAAATTATGCAAAAGAGAGGGACACCCCACTAATAGATGTCCTTCTCTTCCCGAGTTGTGCAATCTGATCCAACTCCCTGGAGCAACCACATCGCTCGTCGCTTCACCAAGCACACCTACTACTACCACAATGTCCCCTACTACAGGTAGTAAAGGGATGCAAACCAAATTCACGTGTGCCATTTGTTTAGAGTATGGCCACTATACTCATCATTGCCCATCTCTACCTCAGTTTCGACAGACACTGACGGTGGTACGCCAAAGATTTCAGCAAGAGCCCTCTCCACCAACACCTTCAGGTACCCATGTCACCGACATCCATTATGTCTCAACCTCAGTCATCGAACGGATGATATGCCCTTTCTCTCTATGTGACTCACTTGACTATTTCACGTACCAGTGTCCTTCGATCATTGAATACAGGCGTCATCAAATGACCCTTATTCAAAATCCTCCAACCACCTCCCCTCACGTGATCCAAGTGATTCCCCCTATTCCTTCTTCAGATACTATTCACATCACCTCACCTGAACCTGAGTCACTTCCCACGCCTCCATAGTTCATGGATAGACTGTCTGAGGATCTTCCCCCATATCCTCCCAATTCTCCGGTTCATTTCCCCCTGGAAATCTTACCCCCTACCAAAGTTTACAACCCACAGTGTCTGGACCTTTGGTTTATGACAAGTGCGCCATCGCACCATAGTTGTGATACCCCCTCTACATCTTCACCACTTGAATACAATCACATGGTGACAGTCACCCATGTCACCTGCACGGTTCCCCTATATTCTTGCATTTATCATTGTGGCGAACATATCCTGGAGGAACTCACTACCCCGAATTACCCATAAAATGCACTCCATTATCAAGCACTTTTCCTCTCACAAGAGGTATTTCACCCACCTGATCAGTAGCCCCAAGCTCCTGTAATATTCCAAATCACCTCACAGCACTCTCGTCAGATCACCAATCGTGTCAGTGCAAATGAGGTGGAATTGTGGGCCCACCACCCATATATAGGAGTCTTCTTCTCACATCACGTCCAGGTACACATGCTCATGTTCAAAATTATCAAATAATTGTTATATGTTATTTATCTTCAGATATTGTTCACGTCGGGTATTTGGTTTTGATGTGTGCAGGTCCTTGGTCATCACAACTCAACACAACCCCTTAAGGTATATAATCGACACTGGCATGTAATCATTCCCTCTGAATCTCAATTTCATCTCCATTCACTCCCTCCGACATTTGCCTTTAGGATCCCTACATCCGGCTCTGTAGTACTGTCACCTTCGTTGCATTTTGGTACTGTCACCCAGTAGCACTCTCCCCCACATGAGTTGTCCCATTCATAGTCCCCCTTGGCACTTTGACACTCATGCTGCTTTCACCCCCTAGGGATGGGAGTCTCGATAGTCTTACGGATTTCTGAGAATTATCCACATACTCCTTCTCATCATTTTTCTAGCTTTCCCAATGGACTCCTAGGTTATCTCATCATGGTTCCATTTTCACTGCGCCTCCGCAGTATCATTAACCCTCCATTTCATCCACCATTAGTTTTCCCATCTGCAGATTACCCTCCACTCATTTACCTCATACAGAAACCCAACCATGGGCCCCCCACCCTCCACCATTTCTCCATGCACCTTGCGCCCTCACAGGCCAATCCATCTTGCAATGGGGCACCCTTTTCTGTATCTGTACATTGATCCCAAATTATTATTTATTTATTTGGTAATTGTAAAAAGCCTTTATTTCTAGCATTTACATATCTTTTTGTTGTCGTCCTTGGCGATCTTCTTTTTCTGGAAAAGAAAACCATGTCTCCCTTGGTTGGGGCATTCACTATCCTCTACTCATGTTGACACCATCCATAAACCCCGAGTATCCCACAGTCCATGTACCCCTGATCTCTAAGTTTGTCTACTTTGTCACGCCTCTGGCACAATTTAACCCCATGTCTTGTCGTCCCCCCTGACGCTAGATACAGTTTCACAGTTGCTTCCAATCATCCTTCCGTCATACCCCCAACCAAGGGTATTCTTGAGTCTCACCGCATATTGACTTTGTTAATGTTGCCTATTAGTTCCTGATCTTGTCTCATGGATTTCATGAATCCCTTTGCTTCTTGGATTCACGTCTCCCTTTCTGTCGACATCAACATAGTTTCCAGAAGGGAGACAATATATTGACTCTCATTACCTTTACAATGAGGAGTCTCGGACGGCACAGAGAGAACCATCATTTCTCTTTGATGTCGTTGACCCCCACAACATTCGACTTCAACAAAATATCATGTTACGGTGGGTCTTACTATGCGACTATTGCAATTGTTTTATACTATCTGAAGACCTATGAATTTGTTAGGCCATCAATGCCTATGAGTCATCGACACTTCTTACAGACGTCCTTGCCTCTTTTCAATGTATGTTCACCATCATAATTTTCATCCACCATTATCAAACCACCCCAGAGGGCGTTGCAGTTATCTACATCAATATAAAACTTCAATTATTGTCTTACATTTTTGAGTTACATGACACGAGCATGGGGCATGCCTACCTCATTTGTATACAAATTTTATTTCCCTACCTAGAGAAAGGTTTGGGTCTCACAGTTTCCCCTCTCCCTCCGATGGATCACTCTTGCAGTTCCTATCAACACTCTTCCTTACAATGGTACTCTCAGTAGAATAAACATTGATGTATTTCGGCTATACGTATTCTCCTCACCTCACACATCAAGGGGCATCTGTTATCACTAAAATTTCATCCACAACATTGCATGCAAATGGTTACAGGAATACAGCATCTCCAAACACATATTAGTTCACCTGCAACACCAAAAAAGAATTTCCAAGGGGAAAAAACTATACAAATGGTCAAAAATTGACATCCGCTGAAACACTAAAGGAAGCATGCGCACATTGTGCAGGCCAAAGAAGCCCGTAGAGCGCACAATGCACCATATGCATGACTGTGTACGAGAAAATCTGTGAACTCCTATGAACGACGCATTTATGGTTCTTATCGGCCCCTCACCCACTTCTGGACCATCTCCCAACTTGATTTGACCCTCAAATCTGAGATGAATCCAAATGGGGGGTTGGTCAAAGACCTAAGGGTGCCCTAAGGGCCCCTTGTCCACACTAAGAACCAATTGGATATTGCCTCAAAGTCATGCTATAAATGGAGGCCATGGGTGCACTAAGAACTTAAGAATCTCATAGTATTGTTATGCTGCCTCTATGCTCCCTCAAGAAACCTTTTTTCTTATTAGAGCATTGTAGCAACATATCAATAAGCTATTCACCTCACCTCTTGAGGGAATAGGCTTGGATTTCTTCACCATTTGATTTCTAGTTTATCATTGTAAGAAGAGCTTTCAAATAGGGGACTCAACAGCCCTCCCAAGGAGGAAGAGTGGATCCATAAGTCCTTCTTTCTCTACGATGTTTCCCAACTAATATAGTTATCCATTGGTGGCATAATCATTGGTCATTTGGTTGATTAATTTTGGTTCAAAGTTTCTTATGCATTTTGGTTTTATTTCCATAGTTGTTTGTTTATTTCATGTGCTTGGATTGTTTAATTCATACACTAACCTATGTCTTGTCTAGTAGGCCCAACAAGACTTGCAAGTGCCCTTGTTTTGCTCACCCAAGTGATAAAACAGACACAACAATTACCATTGTTGATAAACTTGGGAAAGACAATGTGGTAGTAGATTTGTTATCTAGACTTATTGAAAATATTGTCAACTCTCCTATAGAAGATAGCTTTCTGGACAAAAAATTGTTCTCAGTGTCTGCCCATACACCATGGTATGCAGATATTGTCAATTATCTTGTTGCAAGGAAGTTGTTGCACCACGTCTCCCTAAAGGAAAGAAGAAATATCATTAAACAAAGTTCTAGATTTCTGTGGACAGATGGATACCTCTTCTACAGAGGAAAAGATCAGATAATTCAAAGATGTGTAAGATATGGTGAGATTCAAGACATTCTTAAGTCCTTCCATGACATCCCCTGTGGAGGGAACTTTGCAGAAAAAATAACTGTTCATAAAGTATTGTGCATGCGTTATTATTAGCCCACTATATTTCAAGGTGAAAAGAAATATGTCAAAGGATGTGATAGCTTCCAGTGGATGGGCCAACCCATTTAGCTCGATGATATGCTACTACAAACAAAACTGGTAATAGAACCCTTCGAGAAGTGGGCTTTTGATTTCATGGGTCCAATCAATCCCTCATCACATCAGAAATCTTATATCCTGGTATGCATAGACTATGTAACAAAGTGGGTAGAGGTAAGGGCTTTCTCAAAAGGCACAAAGAAAGTTATTATGGATTTCATGTTTGAAGAAATGTTTGTTAGATATGGGGTGCCAAGGGAGATATTTACCAACGGAGGAGCACAATTCACATGGAATCAAATTGAGAAACTTTTCAAGAAATACGAGATTCACCATCGAGTCACTTCTCCTTACCACTCATAAGAAAATGGGAAGGTCGAGAGCACCAATAAAGTATTGGAAAGTATTCTCACAAAGAAAATGGCCAACCATTTCAAAGATTGGGTTGATCAATTTCCAGAAGCTCTATGGGCTTATAGAGTGACTTGGAAAAATACAACGGGCTTCTCTCCATTCGAGTTGGTATATGGTAAGTTTCTGATATTTCCAATTGAATTTGATATTAGCACACTTAGAACTGTTGTATAGGTTAGTTTGGATTTGATAGTAGCACAAAAGCATCAATTAGAACAACTTAATGAGCTTAATGAAATCCTCCTAGTTGCACTTCAACATACTGATATTCTCTAGCAATAATGTGCAAAGTGGCATGAAAAAGCTCATAAAAAATAAGTTGTTTTAGCTAGGGGATTGGGCACTTCTGTATGACTCGAGGTTTAAATATTTTAAGGGAAAACTTCGTACTAGATGGTTGGGTCCTTATGAGGTAGATACAATCTTTGACAACAAAACCATTAAATTAATAACCATAGATGGAGAACGCACCCCTTGGCTTGTCAATGGACATCGTCTATGGTTATATCATCATCCCACCTCGAAGGACTCTTTCATCAAGCAGGTTTCCTCTATCCTATGTGTAGAAATGCTCAATGAGGAAGGATAGTCCTCCACACCATCAACTCATATATATATATATATATATATATTGTATAATAATACCATCAACAACCTTTCATATATATATATATATATATATATATTGTATAATAATATAAATAAAATAACATCTACTCAGGAAACCCCCCTCAAGGGAAGAAATTTTAGATGGTGTGTTGCTGAAAACTAGCTCATAGGATCAAGATATATATATATATATATATATATATATGAGAGAGAGAGAGAGAGAGAGAGAGTGAGAGAGAGAGAGAGAGATGAGTTTAGATGAGAGTAGTTTTTGGTAGCAACTAGAAGTTAGGAAAACCAAAGTTTAGTGCTGGAAAAGACTAGGGAGTCACAATGGGTATTGAAGATAGCTTGTTGAAGCTAAAAATTATGTTGAGAATGAAGCTCCCATGCTTGTGAAGGAAGCCCTCGATTGAGAGGTTCCTTGATGGTCTGCGCTGGAGCCTTGGAGGAGATGGAAATTATTTGAGGCACTGCAGTGCAGAGAAGGAAATCTCATCACTTGGATTGTGGAGACTAATGAGGAAAAGAGTTGGGCAATTGGAATTGTTGTAGGAGCCTATTTGTCCTTGTGGACTCATAGCCCTAACTCGAGGGTGGCTTGTTACAAAGAAAATTGATGTAATAGAGCCTACAGTTGGATGGAATATCCGATGTCTACAGTCGCTTATGTAAAATGTTATAAATATAAGTTTATGTGTTTAATTCATGTTTTGTGTGTTTAAATTTTGTTGAGCATGCTTAATTCATCTGCATTCATGATTGTAGTTGTTAATGATAATTGCATGATAATCTGCAATCACTTACCAAAAAAATTATTAAATTAACATTTCAATATTTTAACTAACTTTATAAATGCTTGTTTAAGTATGGATTTTTTACATTTATTTTGCCTATAAATATAAAGTAAATTAAATTTGAGCATAAATTTTATCTACCAAATTTTGAAAGTAAATTTAAAAAGCCGATAAGGATGAGAAATACAAACGTAACAGATGCGGAAGAAATTCGGAATTTATATAAATAAACGAAGAAATTCGGAATTTATATAAAATATGGGAATCTTTTTGATCACGGTGTTTTGTTTCGATTTGGAAAATTAAAGTATGGGAATCTTTTTGATCACGGTGTTTTGTTTCGATTTGGAAAATTAGCCGACCGGAGGATCTTTCGTGTCTGTTACGTTTGTATTTCTCATCCTTATTCGGATTTTATATAAATAAACGAAGAAACTCCAACCATTCCCATTCTGTTAAGAGGACGAGAAGATGGAGATCTGTAATGTTCCTTCTCTTTTATGGTCTCTGAGGAGAATAGTTTTCCTCTTTTCTTTTTTCATTTTCTTTCTCACTCCTTTCATCTTTTCCACCGTTCAATTCTCACACCGTCCGCATCCTCGTCTCGGCAATGCTTCTGATCAAGAGGCTCTGCTTGGATTTCTCTCTGCAATCACCTATCATCCATCTCACTCATTAACTGCTTCGTGGAATCCGAATGTTTCGTTCTGCGAGTGGACAGGTGTCATATGCAGTCGGCACAGACAGAGAGTGGTTTCACTTAATGTTTCAAGCATGGAATTGCAAGGTACAGTCTCTCCGCTTCTCGGCAATCTCTCATTTCTTAAAATACTTGACCTTAGCAATAACAGTTTTCATGGTCACATTCCCTATCGATTGGGAAATTTGTTTCGCTTAAAGATGCTTCGCATGTCTCTAAATCAACTTCGAGGTTCCATTCCACCCAGTCTAGGTTGGTGCCGCGGTTTATCGATATTGTCTTTGAGCTATAACAATCTGTCAGGAAGTATTTCCTCAGAACTATGTGTTCTCCCCTTAGAAATCATTTACTTAGGAGATAACAATTTGACGGGAACAATACCAGCCTGCTTGGGAAACATATCATCTTTGGACATACTAGAGTTGCCTTATAACAGCTTTCACGGGAGTATTCCTTCCGAATTGGGTATGCTAAGCCAGTTAAGATCTATATCTATGGAAGATAACCATCTCACAGGACAAATTCCATCTTTCTTTTCTAACTTCACCAATCTCACAGGAGAATTGTCTCTCGCTAGTAACCAGTTGACTGGTCACATTCCCGTGGAGTTGTGTGGCAAGAACATGCGGTTGACTCGACTCTATCTGGGTAGTAATCAATTGAGTGGCAGCATTCCTGCTTCCCTCTTCAATTGTACGAACCTTCACGGGATCGACTTAGCGTATAACCAGCTAAGCGGAGTGGTGCCCATGGAGTTAGGTAAGTTGACGCAGCTCAGATACCTTAACTTAGGCGGTAATCAATTGGTTAGCGGCAGTAACACAAGCTTGCCCATTCTTACTGCTCTTCCTAACTGTTCCAACTTACAAAAGGTTTATTTATTTGGTAATAATTTTAAGGGACGTTTGCCCTTTTCTATAGGTCATCTCTCTACAAAATTATACTACATGAACTTGGAATCCAATGAATTCACAGGAGAAATACCTCCACAGATTGGAAACTTAACTAGTTTAATAGAGCTTATTTTAGACACCAATAATTTTACGGGGGCTATCCCTTCTTCACTTAATATGCTTCAAAACTTGCAAGTGTTAGAGATGGGATCCAACTATTTACAAGGAAACATTCCTTCAGATATTGGGCAACTTAAAAGCTTAGGGTGGTTATCTCTCTCTCATAATAATCTCTATGGAAGAATCCCTAATTCTATTGCCCACCTCCAACAACTAAGATATCTATATCTTGACCATAACCAATTATCAGGTAATATACCTGCAAATGTAGGGAAATGCGTGAACTTACTACAACTAGACCTATCATACAATAGGTTCATTGGGAAAATACCTCTAGAGGTTGCAAGTCTTGAAAATTTAGCCCTTTCTTTCAACCTTTCAAACAATTTATTACATGGACCTATGCCTTTGGAACTAAGCAAGATGACTATGCTTCAAGCTATAGATGTTTCCACAAATCAATTAACTGGCTACATTC
>SNQJ01S0045473.1:29093-46568 GCA_010110895.2 Picea sitchensis
ATTTTAATGGTTGTTTAGAGTTCCCAATAGGTGAGTGAATAAATAAAACTTCAGGTACAAAAAACAATTCCTCTTTGGATTATTCACTGAATTTGGTACTTTAAATAACAAGTTTTGGTTTTCAAATCTGTTTTTTCTCATTCAGGCCACAACATGGAAAATATTATTGTTTGGTTACATATCATTTATTTATATATCCCTGGGTGGTTTATTGTGGTTTAATTTAGGCATCAAGTACCAATGAGGGTTTTCGGATCCACTCCATAGGCTTTAATTGAGAAAGAAAAAGATACCCAATTTGACAATTGGTATTTTGGTCGATGTGTTGGTGGTTTTATAGACATCAGTTTTCAATAGCTGCAACGTTCTGTGGTTCCTTCTCTTCTCCTTCTTCAAACTCTGACTTCATGATCTTTCCTTTCACGATATCCAATACTTTATTCTTTGCAAGGATGATGTCAATCCTTGTCTTCCACGCTCTGAAGTTAGAGGCTCCATCTAACTTGTTCTCAGACTTCATAGAATTCGTCATGGCTGCTTGACTTGGTCAAACCCTAGATTTTAACCAGAAATTCCAACTTCACGTCTTGACTTGCTGAGAGTATCAAAATATGTGATAGGCTAGGGTGCACTGATTTGTCTGGAGATTAGGTCAATCTCTTCACTTAAGGTTCCTCAACAAGAGGATTAGGGTTTCTGCAACTGCTCCTGCTAGTAACCCTAACAACAATGTCTTGGGAGTTGCTTATGCTAGTAACCCTAGCAACAGTTCCTCAACGAGCTCAATATCCTAGTGGTTATGTTTCCTTCCAGGGTTTATACTGAATGAAGGAGGTGTGGGCCCATAACCTGTTAGAATACAGAAGATGGTGTGCTCGTTTTACCATTGACGATACCCTCGCCACCCAACCATAGGTCGAAGCCACCCTCCAAGCACCTTAACCTTGATTGAGAATTACTCCGGAAGAAAACCCTAGGCTAGATAGACAAACAAGGTGTAGCGCATATTCCTCCAAGGATAGCGCACCAACAATAGCTGATCAGATAGTCCAAACCCTAGCCAAGAGATAGTCCAAACTCATACTGAAAACTAGCTGCTGCTGCAGCTTCACCTACAACCCTCCTCCACATGTGCGCACCAAACTGGGAACTGCAGTGCGCACCAATCTAGGAACTGCAATTCTGAGATACTATCAAATGAGAACTGGCGCCCTGTATTTATACTGGTTTTGCTAGATTTGCTGGGGATGACTTCTCCTTCTGGATATATGTCTGTTCAGTATATTATTATTATTTATGGCCGACTTCTTCTCATGGAGGCTAATAACCTAATATAAATTATCTTCTTGAGATGACAAGACTTCTAGGGTTATTAGCCAACTCATTAGGGTTTTCTCTTGCTTTATGGAGTCTTCTATTCTCGTCAAGTTCATATGTGGAGGTAAATACCTCCTGTAGCTACCATAATATTAACATTGGGAAGCACCCAAATGAAAATGGAGACAATTCCTAGGAATACTGAAAGAGTCTAAGGAGGAACAATAGGAAGAGGTGGAGTAGGGTGAAAAGCAAAGTGAGATGGACATAGGAGAAATGGGCAAAGCATTAGAAGTCATAGGGTAAATTGACCAAGATGATGACCATGAGGAAGTTGATGAACAGGGCTCTAACCATCCCGCACAGCCATCGGTGAATAATGATGTAGAAATTATAGAAAAAAGTCCTCCAGAGGAGAGTTGGAAACCATGTGTAGTTGAGGAAGAAGAACCTGCAGCATCGACTACACCAAAAAGAAGGAAAAGAGAAGGTACGGAATTTGTGTCATTCTTACCTAGAAGAAGGAACCACCTATTGTGGCATTCTTACCTTGAACTAGAGAGAGTGGAACCAGATTTGTTGGGGCCTGAACTAGAGAGAGTGGAACCACCTATCTTCAACCCCATAGATGTTACACAAGAACCACCTTCAAGGGAAATTAGTGATACAAAAGACGTCACAAGAGATCATGAAGAAGAATACCTCTTTGCGGCCACTTCTGAACTAGCCAGAGTCGGTCATACGACTATTACACAAGAACCAATCGTCAAAGTAGAAAAAAATGTTGAAGATTCACTTGGTTCAGAAGAATGAACCAAAGGCACCATGCTTTTCACATAAGAACCATTCATGGGTGAATTAATGGATGTAGAGACTATTACACAAGAACCAACCATCACGGAATAAGTGAAATTTGAGCATGTTACACAAGAACTAGGCATGGCTAAAATAATTAATGAAGAGGTTGATACACAAGAACCAACCACTGAAGAACTAGCTAGGGAAGAGTTGGTCGATGCTGAGAACCCTACACAAGAGCCAATCGAAGTAAAGATGGAAGAAGGGGGGCCTAGCATGATGCATGTTGTAAAAGGTAATAAGAAACCTCCTTTGCTTAAACAAATTGTGAAATTAAAAAGGAAAAACCTGAAACTAAGGAAAAAAATCAATGGATTGAAGAAATGGATTAGGGAATTGCTCAATACTGTTGTGGAAAACACCCCTGCTAATGCGACCCAATTAAGTTTGGGAGGATCGCTATTCAATTTTGGAAGACATTTTTGGTCTTGTAGGGTATTCACCCCAAGATATAAAGTTTAGACTGACATCTACACAGACAGAGGTAGAAACCAAGGAAATTGGAATTTCTACCTCTGAACTCCCCTCTCCTCTGTTTTTATAAGAAGAAATAAATAAATGGAAGGTGTTGGAAATGTATTACCAAGAGGGTATGGCCCCCCTCTAGGAACATCGACAAATTGTTTGAAACATGAAGAGGAGAAAGGTAGATTAATTGACCATTTACAGGATAGAAAAGGAACAATGGGAAGAGGATCAGAAGAATCTCAAGGATGCACAGGATCATATTAAAAAATAGAAAGAAGAAAAACATAAAATAGGCTAATTTATTCAAGATTTGTTGAACTGTTGTATGCCTTCTCCTCTGCATGATTTGTTTCTTTAGTAACAATTTACTCTTTTTCATCTCACTTTCATAATCAAGGATAGACCTTACTTGTTCACACATGCTAAGGCGTTCCAAAGGGATTTTTATGAAGCCAATGAGATCACACAATACTCTTTGTGTGAATTTTATTTTCATGATTTTACAATGCCATATGAAAGAGGGTTTAATCCTACACCTTATATACGAGACCTCTAGTTGTGAGCCTTTGTGTCCTACCTACTGCATCAGGTTAAGTGGAAATTGGCCCAAGAAAATGTGGAAAGGAACCAGGCCACATGTGAGTTGAGAATCATAGCAGAACTTTCTCGAGTAGATGATGCCATTAAGACTCAAAACCTTATTTCCAGGTCCCCTGATATTTTAAGGTTGGTTGTAACCCTTCAAGAACATGTAATTAATTTGTGTGTCGGTTGTATCAATGATGAAACATATGAGGCCTTGGAGGACTGCAAAAGGAGATGGGAGTCATCTATAGTGGAAATCAAAACCAGGGAACCCTTTGGTTTTCTAAAATTCAGAAGATCCATGGGATGATTGAATAGGTACATTCAATGTATTGAGTAGAGAGGCCCTCAGTGGATTGGCCTAAAGTTTTATTTCCCCATGATCTAGTTACCTATAGATGAGTATCATCCCATGTATGAATTGGTATTGATAGAGAAAAAACGGGGTATGGAAGCTATGGTGTCAACATATTTTAGGGCAGCTTGAGAAGAAACACATGAAGCCTACCAACTTAGCACACTGCATGAAACCTACTCCTAGGGTAATATTGATCTCAAATAAGTAGTTGGTTGCATGAGGACATGCAATGGGACTAGTTGGGGGGAGATGTTGGGCTCTGGATTTGTACCCTTTTTTCCATCCATTCACCTCGTTTTGATAATATTCTAAGTCATTTTTTACCATCTTTTGACAATATCTTGCCTATGATTTTATATTTCAACCCAAGGTACAACCTTTTTATGAATTGGATTATTGAAGTATTAATATAGGTTGTTGAGTGGTTTTCTACTTGATTTTGGGTGTACTAATAAGATGGTTTGGAAGCATATACTTGCAGGCTGATGAGAGGATATGTTCATTCAATAATTTGATGTTGTTACTTCTTTACAAGCTCAAAGGATATATGTTTTCGATATATTGTTACTTCTAGGAATTGTTGCTTCTTGAACCACGATGATGCCACTCCTATAATTTCATGATACTTGAGCATTTGGTCTTCGACCAATGCTCAAGTATAGGAGCGAACAAATGCCATTGTGGCAAGGATGAGTCATCAAAGGGACAAAAGTACCATTTGATGTAATCACTGGTGGTTTTTATGTTGTAACAAGAATACTCTATTTGTACACCGTCTATACCAACACAAATGTGCAATAGATCTTATACCATGTATTGATCAAATTGAATATTCTAATAATAAAGATTTTTATCTAAAGATGTATAAATCAAAAGAACCCTCTTGAGTTGGGGGGTTGGAAAAGAGAGAAGAGAAGAGTGTATAACAGAGTCTGAAGAACTCATTGTATCATCTTTTTTTATAATATATGAGTATGTTGGTTTGTGTTATCCGAGCATTTATCCATGACTTATCTTAGCATCCCTGATTGGTGGAGGAAGGGCCCCCTTTGCTAATCAGGTGTTGCAATTCTATTTTTGTTTGTTTAATAGATTATCATAGATCATTTCATAATTTGGTGTGTTGTAGTTATTTTGAATTCATGCGAGCTGATACTTATTCATGATTCTAGTTCATTCTGTGCACTATTACTTATCCCTTGTCTTTGTTAATTTTGTGGGTTGTTATTTGTTATTGGTTAATGTTAATTGTATGTGTTGATACTTGCAAAGTTGATTGATTTGCATCATTGCTTTCACTTTTGGTAAGATTTCTGTTAAAGCTTGTGCTTCATTGAATTCCTTTTGATAGATAGACTTTATTCTTAAATTATAGAAGGTGCATTCTCTTTAAATCATTATGAGCTTGTGGATTGGTTAAGGGTGTTGTTGGGTTGTTGTAATTGATTTCCTTCCACCTAGATTTATATGGATTGAAGTGATTTCCTTTCAGATGCATGTTGTATGAATTAATTGGTATTTTTCTTTCAATCAAGAATTGTTTGGATTGAGTATAACCATCTTTTCTTATGATTTTTGAAAGGCTTTAGATATAACAACTTGCAAGTGTGTCTTCTTAAGAAAGGGTTAATTGAGTGAGTTTCCCATCCATTTACTCAACAATCATTTATAATCACCAGTACTTTAGAAGAAATTGTAGCCTGCATAGACCTTGGACATAACCTTGAAATAAAATACAACCCCTAGTTTGACAATTAATGTAAGTGCTATTTACTTGTTTTAAAAAGATAGTTAAAAATGCTAACACCTAGAATCCCATGTCATTTTACTAAAGTAATTTTTCATTGCTATATAATTTCCATTTGACTTAATAGAAACCAATCATTGAATGCATGTGTGACGTTGGTAGAAGATCATCTCATATAGATAATTGAAGAATGGGCTAAGTACACTCATGTAAGAGGTTGGGTGAGAATCAACTCAACTAGTTATTGAAGCATGGGATGAGTACAATCATCTTTTGAAAGTGTGAGAGTCAATCATGCATGGAGGAAGAGGAAAAGGAAAATTCGAGTTTGGATGAGAGTAGTTTTTGGCAGCAACTAGAAGTTAGGAAAACCAAATTTTAGTTCTGGAAAAGAGTAGACAGTCACAGTGGGTATTGAAGATAGCTTGTTGAAGCTAAAAATTATGTTGAGAATGAAGCTCCCATGCTTATGAAGGAATTACATTGAGAAAGTACCCAAAATAACATGTGTAAATGTTGTTTTGAGCACTCCTATTGCAGCTGGATTTCTTGGAGCCCTCGATTGAGAGATTCCTGGATGGTCTACACTAGAGCCTTGGAGGAGATGGAGATTATTTGAGGGACTGGCAGTGCAAAGAAGTAAATCGCGTCATTTGGGTTGTGGAGACTAATGAGGAAAAGAATTGGGCAGTTGGAATTATTGTAGGAGCCTATTTGTCCTTGTGGACTCATAGCCCTAACTTGAGGGTGGCTTGTTACAAAGAGAATTGGTGTAATAGAGCCTACAGTTGGATGGAATATCAGAATATACGATGTTTGCAGTCGGTTGTGTAAAATGTTATAAATATAAGTTTATGTGTTTAATTCATGTTTTATGTGTTTAAATGTTATTGGGCATGCTTAATTCATCTGCATTCAAGATTTTAATTGTTAATGATAATTGCATGATAATATGCATTCACTTACTAAAATCTTTATCAAATTAACATTTGGATATTTTAACTGGACTTTATAAATGCTTGGTTAAGTATGCATTTTCTACACTTATTTTCCTATAAATATAAAGTACAAAGTATGATATTAATACAAAGTACAATATTTCTATACTTACGTATCTATTCACATCCTTGGTAAAATTTGTAAACTTTGAATATAAATTTTATCTACCAAAAATTTAAAAGTAAATTAAAAAATCTACAATCCCTCCTCTTCTCTTTAATCTACAATCTCACCTCTTCTCGAAAATCTCTCCTTTCTTGGAATACTTCACCTCAGCAATAACAATTTTCATGGTCACATTCCCTATCAATTGGGAAATTTGTTTCTCTTAAAGAAGCTTGGTTTGTCTTTGAATGAGCTACATGGTTCCATTCCACCCAGTCTAGGTGTGTGCCATAGTTTATCGATATTGTCTTTGAGCTATAACAATATTTCAAGAAGAATTCCCTCAGAACTATGTGTTCTCCCCAACTTAGAAATCATTTACTTAGGACTTAACAATTTGATGGGAACAATACCTACTTGCTTGGGAAACATATCATCTTTGGACATTATAGAGTATTCCTTCCGAATTGGGTATGCTAAGCCATCAAGCTCTGGAAGGTAACCATCTCACAGGATAAATTCCATCTTCCTCTTCTAACTTCACCAATCTTCGACTATTGGTTATCGTTGCTAACCAGTTGATTGGTCACATTCCCGTGGAGTTGTGTCACAAGAACACGTGGTTGACTGGACTCTATATGACACTTAATCAGTTGAGTGGAAGCATTCCTGCTTCCCTCTTCAATTGTTCAAACCTTCAATTGCTCGACTTAGGTGGGAATAAGCTCAGTGGAATAGTTCCCATGGAGTTGGGTAAGTTGACGCAGCTCCAAATCCTCAACTTACCTACGAATCAACTAGTTAGCAACAACACGACAAGCTTGTCCATTCTTAACGTGCTTACTAACTGTTCTACCCTACAACACTTAGATTTCAGATTTAATAATTTCACGAGACATTTTCCCTTTTCTATAGGTTGTCTCTCTAAAGAAACAAACTTCCTAAATTTTCAAATAAATGGATTAGTAGGGGAAATACCTCCACATATTGGAAACCTAAGTAGTTTAACATTATTGGGTTTAGATCGTAATTTGAAATGATTCAAAAGTTGGAAAGGTTGATAATGGGAGCCAACAAATTACAAGGAAACATCCCTGTAGAATTGGGCAACTCAAAAGCTTAGGGCTCCTAGAAATCAATGAAAATAATCTCTATGGAAGAATCCCTGATTCTATTGTTAGTCTCTAGCAACTAAGATATTTAAATCTTCATAAGAACCAGTTATCGGGTAAAATACCCACAAATATAGGGAAATTCATGAAATTACTACTTCTAGACCTATCATATAACAGGTTCAGTGGTGAGATACCTCTAGAGGTTGCAGATGTTTCAAATTTAGCTTTCTATTTCAACATTTCAAACAATTTATTAGAGGGTCCCCTTCCTTTGGAACTAAGCAAGATGAATTTTCTTCAAGCTATAGATATTTTTGCAAATCGGTTAACTGGTTATATTCCAAGTGGGCTTGGAAGTTTCAAAGAAATGCAATACCTAAATCTTTCTTGCAATGCACTTGAAGGTCTGATCCCAGTTTCACTTGGTGAACTTCAAGGTATTCAGGATGTGGATTTCTCCTCCAACAATTTGTCAGGTGAAATACCCATGTCATTGGCAAATCTCAAAATGCTCAGCCAATTGAATTTATCTTTCAACAAATTATCATGAGAAGTTCTGAAAGGTGGAGTTTTCAAAAATCTTGGTGCCACATCATTTATGGGAAACCCTAGTCTCTGTGGACCTTGGGTAAATTTGTCATTGTGCTCCGCTCCCAAACATAAACGTGTTTCTCATCTGAAATTTTTTTCCATATCTATTGTTGTGGTTGCAGCCATTATTGTATCATTTTTATTTCTATAAATCTTGTGTAGACTAAATCACAAGAGGAATATTCCTATAGAGGTTGGGGCATCCTTGAATGTGGGGCACCGAAGAATTTCCTATGCAGAGCTCATCACTGCAATAGATGGATTTAGTGATGCCAACTTGTTAGGAGTGGGTAGTTTTGGGAAAGTGTACAAAGGGGTTATGAATGATGGCACAATCGTTGCTATCAAGATTCTCAATTTGGAAAATGAAGGGGCTCACAAAAGTTTTAAAAAGGAGTGCAAAGTTTTGGGTAGAGTAAGGCACCAAAATTTGATTAGAGTCAACCTCTTATTCATACCTCCAAATAAAAGATTTTATATTTCCATTTATGCCAAATGGAATCTTAGAGAAGTGGTTATATCCTGATGGTGAAGTAGAAAGTGGTTTGACATTGATTCAAAGGTTGAATATAGAAATAGACATTGTCGAGGGCATGGTGTATCTCCATCACCATTGTTTCATGCAAGTCATCCATTGAGATTTGAAACCAAACAATGTGCTTCTTGGTGAAGATATGACAAGATATTTAATAGACTTTGGGATTGCCACCATATGTTTTGCAAATTCTAAGGATTCAACTTCCACTTCTACATGTGCACTTAAGGGATCCATAGGCTACATTCCTCCAGGTATTATTTGAACTAGATGGTGTCATGAGTTTCATATTTTTATTAAACATTTTGAATTAGAAACCTTATGATCAACATGCTTGAATGCAGAACATGGATTGGGTGGACATGTCACAACAAAAGGTGATGTTTATAACTATGGAATAATGTATTGGAGATGATAACTAGAAAGAATCCTACCCACAACATGTTTGTGGAAGGAATGAACTTGCAGAAATGGGTGGGTAGCAATTTTCCAAGTCAACTAGAGTAAGTGGTCGACAAGATTTTATTGAGAAGGACTAGTAAGAGCACTCAAGCAGATAAGGATCTCAATTGCCTCAATCAATCCATAAGTATGGGTTTGCTTTGCACAAATGATTCTCCTGAAGGATGACCTACTATGATGTACATTGTGGGCACACTCCAATCCATTAGAGACAATTTTTTGGGCATTGTTGGCATTCCAAAATCCTAATCAAATTTCACATATTTGTTTGGTGATGCAATTACAACTCGCAACAACATTAGCGAAGGCCAAATTTCTTCGACATTCTAGAGTGTTGTAAGTGAGTAGTGATTGTGTTACTAGACCCTATAGTAATTTGAGTCCACTATCAATAGTTCCATGCAGTTTGATGTTTATTCCCCTCTCTTTAGTGTCAAAACTTGTTTATTAATCTTATTCCCCTTTCATTCTCTAAGCATGTTTATTGTTGTGCACACCTATACAACTCGCAACGACATTAGCGAAGGCCAAAGTTCTTCTAGATTCTAGAGTTTTGTAAGAGAGTAGTGATTGTGTCACTATAACATATAGTAATTTGAGTCCATTGTCATTAGTTCCATATGGTTTGATTTTTATCCCCCTCTCTTTAGTGTTGCAACTTGTTTATTAGTCTAATTCCCCTCTCCTTCTCTATGCATGTCTATTGTTAGGCTCACGTGAGTGTAGATATAAAGTTACATATCCTATGAAGAAAAAAATGTTTCTAGAACTATAAAATACCCTATCCTTGTCTCAGGAAAACTTTATGCATATAAATCTTATTACGTCTACAATAAAATGCACTACAATTTGGTTTTACTTGTGTATTTCAGGCCATATAAATATACTAAAAGCTTTGTATGTTCTTTAAGAGATTAAATATAAAATCAATGGTTTTTGTTTCCATAGCCATTCATAAGGTTATCAATTCAAATAAAGAGCAAGAATATGTTGACCAAGATTATGTTTTCTATAATTTTCAACATATTCGATGTGTTACTCTGTCACACCAAAACTTTGAAGCTAAAATTGTGGAACATGATCAATGTGTACATGGAACGACTACTTTATTCTCAAATTTGTTAGGAATTACACTACACATCTAACTTTCATAGATCTATAAGGAATTAGATTTGACATATTTTCCTATAGAGTTACTTGGTAAAATTGAGTAGCATAATTGTTATTATGAGTTGAAGACTTAGAATTTGATTATATTTGAAGACTTAGAATTTATTGTCCCATGCTTTTAATCATTTAAGAACAAATAAGCAATTTATTAATGTTCTTTTTTGTTACGCGGAAATATTCTATTAAAAATATGATGTTACAAAAATACTCATGATAGGGATAGAGTCTTGAGCCTAACTAAATCAATGTTTTACAAACAAGCTAAAAAKATGGACTATAGGACTATACAAAGCCTATCACAAGAGAATTCTCTTGGTAAAATCATATATTCAAACATTCCATAAAAAACAAAATTACTACAACTGATTGAAATAATTCATGACATTAAAAATAGAATAAAACATGAACTAGTGGATGCCAACATGAAATAACAAAATCTAAACATCATTTCCCCCCTTCCCAATGACTCTCCTCCAGCTCTATCAGATTATTCTTTCCTTCACCTTGTTGGGTTCTTACAAAATGAGTCCATTAAAAAAATGCAAGGAAGAAGTTGGTGTTCAGACTATTGATCTCATTAATTATGTGGTTCATGAGTCCATTTACTTGGTCTTCAAACTATTGATCTCATCAATTATATAGTTTATTTTACTCTTAGTCCTCTCTTGATGTTCACCATGGTTCTCTTAATTGAGGGAATTCCTTTCAAAGTTGGCTACAATACATTCCTTATTGTACCAAAACACATATAGTATCAATTTTGTGTAAGACAAGATTAATGCTAACTATGTTTTTTTTGCAGTTACATGATGGTATTATTGGAAACTTGCACAAACCCTATGATACTGAACCTTGTGAATGCTGACCAAAATGGTTCAATCCCTGTAAAACTTGGTAAATGTATAAATTTAAGTACTATGGTGTTAACCTTCAACTCTCTCAGAGGTTCTCTTCTCGATACACTTGCAGATCCATCCCTTCTTTCCTTATTTATAGCACAAAATAAATTTATTGGACTTATATCATATAGGTTGGGAAGGTGGCATAAAGTTGGATACATTCTACTTGCTTCAAATAATTTTAGTGGCCACATTCCTCCAGAGCTTGGGAATTTCTCCTCAATGATCATTTGAGTTTGAGTAACAATCAATTGGCAAGCTATATCCCTCTAGATCTCTATAATGAAATGTATATAAATTGCTTGGCTCCATCAATGAACTAGTACAAATCCTCCCATAGTCTCAGAACCATGTACAAGGCCCACTCCTCTCCATGGCCCAATTCAATCCTAGGATTGTATTGCTATGATAAGTGCAAGTTCTAGTACAGATTGACTCTACAACCATTACTTTGCCTGAAATACACACATTGGACTCCAGGGAAGTCCCAATCTCGATACCCCAATATGGATCATCTCAAACATGCTTGAGATGGAGGTAGACATGGATTGAAGCTTTCTTCAACTTCTCATAGAAATATTTGTTAAACAAGTAATAACATCCCTCGATGACTTTGCCACTTATAATTTCTAAGATTGTGATATGAACTCTGTCCAACACTTCTACAAATATTTCCAATTCCTTCTTAATGTAATCATCACAGAAGGCGATGTATATGCACAAAGTGAAAACTCTCGTTCCAGATTGGGTATGTAGGTCAACTAGGCTTCGTTTATGGAATCAGAACAAGGTGTGGGAAAATGGATGTGGGGGAATGTGACAATTGTGAGGCATTTGAAAATATGGATGAAGTGGCCTCTTGTTCTGTCATCCATATCCCTTTCTCTGCAATAACAAATGATGCTGAGTACCATGCCCACAAGGACTCTAATCTAATGAATGTTTCCTTCAGAGTGTGTGAGAGAGTGAACTACCATAATCTTCAATCACAGAAATCAAGGTTCTGAGTAGCTTCATAATTTATCTTTCCATGATATACAGTGACTCTGTAATGAAATAAAACACATATACATGTGTGCATTCCACTAAAGCGCACATCTCAAATTGTATCATAGCACTAGTTTAACAATTACTTATGACTCTTATTGATTCATTACATAATGTATGGCCAAGTTTTCTTTGAGATGAAAAAAGGAAATGAAGTGATAATTTTCCCTGAGTTATTCAAAGTTGCTTGATTTAATATAACATTCAGGTTTCATGAGGGTTAATTAGTTGATATGGTCTATTTATTATTCAGGTTCCATGAGGGTCAATTAATTGATATGACCCATTTGTTGTAGACTTTGACAATTTTTATGACAACTTTGTGTGTTATCATAGGAGGAGCTTTGGGAAAAGATACCTTATGAAGATCAAATGAATGCCTTATCACTTCATGATTGGTTTAAGTGGTGTGATTCCCTCTATGAAATATAAAAATCTATATATGAACATTGTGTTTCCTTTGCAATGTTGCATATGTGTTGAAAATATTTGCTTTAGTGGGAGAATTAATGTGACTGCAAAAAGAGTCTTGGTGTCGCACAATATCTCATCAAGGATGAGCTCAAAGTATTAATCGAGGACAAATCTTATCATATCAATTAATGGGAGGAGCAACGACAACTGTGGAAATATCTATGATAGAAATCTAACCAATTGGTATATGTCTACATCTAAGAGTTTAACCACTATGCCATTTGTATTAGAGTGATGGATGAAGAAGACAAAGTATTCATTACATTCATTGGTGGATTCATTACACCAATTAAGAAAGAGCTTGAAAGGTTTGACATCTGCACTCTTGAACAATTATGTTGAAAGGATAAGTTAGCAAACACTAAGAAAAATTGGAAGAAGCATGATAGTGTTGTGAATGTAAATTCTAGTTACGGGAAGAAAATCATTGCTAAATATGGTGGATAGAAGAAACCATTCAATGGGACTACGCAAAAAAACATTGATATAGATGGATGTATGAGTTTGTGACTATCTCATAAATGGTCCTAAATCTTGTTAATTTTATAAGTCTTGAACATTCAATGCATTTTTCATCTATCCCGTTCATCTTTTATGATTTTGATGGCCATGACACCTAAATCATCATGGCCTACCAAATTTATAGAGCTCAAAATAATCTTTCTAAATGTACAAAGAATGCCCAAAATAGTGTTTGTATGCAACATTTATGCCCCCAAAAGTTTATGTACCAACTAGGCTCCTCGAGGCCTGCATTATTTTCACCACCTCAACTTCTAGGGTTATGGTTTATTCCTCTTATGGATTTTGACATTATGTTAGCATGTAGTTTCATCCATGTAATCTAATATGTTTTTGAATAAATATTGGCTAGCACCTAAAATAGTTATTTGGAAAATATCGAAATAAAAATAACCAATCATGTCTTGTTAAATCTTGCATTATCAAAGGTACCACTTCTAGCTATGATATTGGAGTAAAATATGGATGTTCAAAGCTGTCATATTAAGAATACATAAATGTTTCCTTATTTGAAAATCATACTTGATGTTGCCTTTCTCCAAAACATCCATTGTGAGGATTATAACTTGTGGGTTTCCACTTTTTCACTGGGTTTATGTGACTATTTATATTTTTGGTGTCAATGTTTATGTTGTTGTTTGTTAGGGACCTAACCTCCCTAACCGCTCGCATAGATAGAATAATATATTTTTCCATGTAATAAAGACTGGCATTAGTTAATAAGGCCTATTTAATAATGTCAACAATTCTAATGTAATAAGACTTAATAGAAGCTTTCACTTCTAGAAAGATCTTCCTCTAGAATGTTCTTTATAAGATATAATTAGTATAAATAGGAGTAGAAGGGATGAGGAATTTTGTCTTGAGTATTATTGTAATAGAGCATTGCTCTGCTATAGGTTGCCCCCTTGAAGAGGCAAGTGAACATTGTTTTCATTCAATAAAGGTATTATTATTGGTGTCGTTATTCTCATTATTTTGTTGTTTTGCTGGTATTCGCTGAAATATTTCTATTTTTGCATATTATAAGAGATCTAGTACCTTACAAGTGGTATCAGAACACTTTCTTCTATGGAAACTGTGGGAAATGTTTTTTTCCAAGGTAGAGACGTGTACCACCGACCTCTTTAAGGAACATAGATATGTCATTCAATAGGTAAAACTACCACTGTGGAAGACTACACACAAGAAATATAGACGGTTTCATGGGGTTAGGTGAAAAAAAAGTTTCACCTTGCTGGAAATCTATGTAACCCCTATTGGTACCCCTTCAAGTAGTACTGCATCAGATATAACCTTTATATGACCATCACTCCCATGTACTGTCAAGTATATCGAGAGTTCTCTAGGTCTCTTGAAACCGACTCTAGATCAACCGATTGACCACCTGACTACTATAGTGACACTAAGAAAAATACTCGGGAAGATACTCTATAGTACCTAGGTAATCAGGTAGTACAATTAAGAGTATGATCGAGCCTCCTTAGTTGGTGTCCTAAGATATTGGGCCAAGTACTACTGTTCCACCCCGCATGTATATTAGAGAGATATAGCACGGGGAAAACCCTTATTTGTAGGAACCCTGAAAACCCTAAACCTTGGAAATGAAACATAACAAAAACATAATAGAAGGTATATCTTGTCACACAACCTTGCCTCTTGCATCTTGGTTACGGAATTTCTACACAATTTTTCTTGTGAACGATTTGGGCATTTTTTCACAACAATATCCTTCAAGCCAGAGTATAAATCCACCAGAGTAAAAAAAGAGAGTAAAAGAGTATAGTGGTCCCACTAGCACCCTTATTTCATACCTATCCCATTGGATTCATCTCCCCGCCTTGATCATCATCGTACCTATCACTTCTAAGCCTTTCCGACACCCTTATTTTCCACCTATTCCATTGTATTCCTATTTTCTCCATGATAGTTATGGTATATATCACTTATCATTTTTTTTCCATGAACCCACTCCTCCCTGGAACCCCTCATTCCTAAATGGCCACCACTTGTGGACAAGAACTCCTTAACCTGCAAGCCGAATCCAAACAACACACAGAGACCATCCAGAGAATGAATTTTGAACTTGATTCCACCAATTCCAACTTTGTAACTTTCAAGGATAAAGTTAAGGGAAACTTGACTCCATCGATAGMAAATTCATGAGAAAATTTGACACCATACAAGCCACTCTTGACCAGTTGTTGAACCGATCCTAGGGTCCTCCCTTCCCTAACCAACCATCACACTTAAATGGTGCTGACTCCTCCCACACTATGGCCTTTGATTCCAACTCCTTTCATTGTGACCCTTGTCTGCCCCGAGTTGAGGTCAATAAATTTGATGGCTCTGATCCCACAGACTGGGTCACTCAAGTGGAGCATTATTTTCTTTGCATGGAATTACTAATGATTTGTCCAAACTTCATTAAGGTGTTCTCTATGTGGATCATAAACGCTGGAAATGGTGGCAATGACGTATAAATGCACACCAAGGATATGTTTCTTGGACACAATTTGTTGCAGAACTTTATGAATGATTTAACATAGACACCCACCATTTAGGCCATTTGACCAACTTGAAATCATCTGGCATAATGGAAGACTATATCACCCACCTTTGAGCACTTGGATTTTAAAATGAAGGGCATAATCGATGCCTGCTTTAGGGAATGATTTATCAGTGGCTTAAAGGATGAAATTCATGCCCAATCATGGCTCGCCCCTAGACATGGTTGGAAGCTACTAAATGCGGCAAAGAAGCACAAAACATTGTCTCCACCCAAAAACAAAAACCCTCCTTTATTCCTTTCCCTAGACCCACCAATCCCACCCCTCATGTGCCTCCTCTCAAGATACATAAATTAACTAGGGAAGAATGGATGAATGCCAACTCAAGGGACTTTGTTATAATTGTGATGATAAACATTTTCTGGGGCATAAGTGCAAAGAATTTTTTTTTTTATGGCTATTTATGGGGAATTTTCTGATGATGATGTTAATGTTTCCCCTATTGCAGAGATACCCCAAGCAGATGATCCTACTCCACCCTATGATGCCCCCGAAGCTGAACTACTAATTTCACTAAACGCGCTCACTGGATTCTTTTCTTCCCAAAGGCTCAAGTTAATTGGCTACATTAAACATAGGAATGTCATCATCCTAGTTGATAGTGGCAACACCCATAATTTTGTTCATCGCTCCATTTCCCAAGAAGTCAATTTCTATATCCATGCAGTCAACAATTTCCAGGTCATGATTTCCAACGGTGGTTCCATGAAATGTGGGGCGCATTGTTAAAATGTGTGTCTAAATTTTTTTTAGTACCACCTGAAATAAAATATATTTTCTATAGACATGGGCGGTTATGACGTAGTGCTCGATGTTGAATGGTTATGCACTCTTGGGCCCATTACCATAGATTTTAAGGACCTCACCTTGCAATTCCAACAAGAGGGAGAGTAGTATAAGTTCCAAGGCATCACATCGGGCTCACCTGAGATCATCAAATCCCATTGAATGGAAAACATACTAAAAAAAGGTCATGCTAGCATTATTTCCCAACATAATTCTATTCAATCCATTGAGACACCCTCTATGCATCCTGACCTCCAATCTATCATCTCTTGACATTAAGCTATTTTTAACAACCCTGTGGCCTCCCTCTTTATTGAGGAATTCATCATAATTCCATTTATGTAGTCCCCCGTAGTCTCTCTCCCAGTGTTCTCCCTTACTATCATCCCTTTGCCGAGAAAAATGAAATTGACAAAACAGTTCAAGAATTGCTTGGAGCAAGTATTATCCATCCAAGTATCAACCCTTATTATTCTTTGGTCGTCATGGTACTCCAGAAAGAAGGCTCTTGGAACATGTGTCATGATTTTCATGCCCTCATGATACAGGTGGATATCGGTGGCCACCCACCTTTTCCAACTAGCTCAAAACAATTTTCTCGTAATTTTGGTAATTTACTATTTTTAGCAGTTTTTAACTTCCGAGGCCATTTTGAGGCCCTAAATGACATTTTTGGGAAAACAGGGAGAAATATGGAAGTTCCTTTGATATTTCCCCCAAAATGAATCTCCTCAACAATACCTTTCCAATGGGCTGTCATGCGCCTAAAACGAAGATCGTATGCAAAAGTTACGACCCTAGGAAGTTGATGTACTAACTTACCCAAACGGGGCCCACATGACTTTTGGTGCTTCATCTCCTAGGGTT